>JBBBDQ010001558.1:4695000-5002500 GCA_037127315.1 Ascarosepion bandense | reverse complement strand
CAAATGCGTTTTATTCTAATAAATGAGCTGTATACGATAGATTTTTTTAATTTGAGGGGATGGCAACTGTTAAAGTGTAGGAATTTATGTTGGTTTGTGGGTTTGTTGTATAGACTGGTGGAAAGTGTATGTTTATTTAATTTTACCATGACGTCTAAGAAAGGGACGGATGTGTATGAGTACTCCATGGTAAATTTGATTGTATTGTGGAAGTTGTTGCAGAAAGTGAAGAAGTTTTTTAATTTTTCTAATCCATGAGTCCATATTAAGAAAATATCATTAATGTATCTAAAATAATGTGATGGTTTGTATTGTGAACTGTCTAGTATCTTTTTTTCTAAAATATGCATAAAGATATTGGCATAACTAGGTGCCATTTTCGTGCCCATTGCTGTGCCACTAATCTGTAAATAGTGTTTGTTGTTGAATTTAAAATTATTGTGTGTTAAGATGAAATTTATTAATTGGCATAAATCTGTGATTTGGTTGTTAGGTAATTTGTATTTAAGGAACTCATGGCAAGCTGCTACTCCTTCAACATGTGGAATTTTTTCAGATATTCCAAGAAATTTTTATCTAAAACAAACAGACTTTCTCTACGGACGTGCCACATGTTGTGAAAAAACACACCACGTGATGTAAACAAAAAAAATATTCGAACGCTATCGTGAATTTCTAATTCACGTTTCTAATTCAAATTTAAAAATCAGTTGTTTCTGATGAAGGACCGAGGGCGGTCTGAAATATAAAATATAATAAAAATAAACAAATACTGTTCAAAAAAGTACATTTTTAAATTCAAAACTTTTTATTAATATTCTTTCCTATACATATTAAGACAGTATACGTGGATGATCATCACTATATATATACATATATATATATATATATATATATATATATATATATATATATATATATTGTGTGTATTTTGGCAGCATTTTTTCATATTGACCACAACACCACTGTCTTCGGCCATCCGCCACGGTAGGGATGGACTTATATTTTCAATTCAATTATCTTTATTGTTAATAGCTTAAATGTTCTATGTTTACTGTGTGTTATTATTTACTCTTTGATAATGGCTTATGTGAGCCGAAAGCTTAGACCTGATAAAAAATTCAACAAATACTGTGATTTTTTGTTGTCTTTTAACGACATCACCATCAAGTATATCAGACGGTATGAACGGATCCTACACAAAATTAATAGACAAAACTTGTCTATATTATTCAATGAAACCTGCATTAATATATATATATATATATATATATGAATAGAATTTTGCACAAGTTTTTTTAATTATTGCTTTCTTCGTTTTTGTGTACGCTTAGTCAAACCTTTAGTAACCATTGCATCAATTTTACTGTTTCTTGTATTGGTATACTCAGATAAAACAGTCTTTTCGATTTGTTTTTGCGGGAGTCATTTCGTTTTTTTAAGTCTCATCATGTAAAAAAAAGTAAAGCCGTTGCTCGTCTGGGCAAATCATTGTTTTCTAAATAACTAACTGGTTTTTGAGCTTAGAAATGAGTATATAGGTTTAATGGATTTTTAAAAGTATATATTTTATTTTTAAGTACTCTGATAATTTTCTACTTGTAGATATGTTGTAGTGGCGTATGCCTTTGTAGTTGATGGCGATCCAAATTAAGTTTTTTAAAATTGTCAATTTAATTGTTTTTTGTTTTTTTTTGCTAATAAATGTTATTTATTTTCACATGCTATGCTTTTTGGATTGATTTTTGCAGAAATTTCTTTTTTATTTGATTTCTAAGTGTCATTTATGACGACACCATCCTTTAGAAAAACTTTTAAAACTCGTTTTTTTTTCTTCACTTCACTTTTTTTATTTTTGTTTGACAACAAAAAAAAGTGATTTACGAAAAATTATTTTTGCTGTATATTTCGATATTTTAGTGAATTTCTTTAAAATATTTGCTTTTTATTTGTTTGGCCTTTGTCTTGATAAGTCATTCTAAAAATCATTTTTATTAATTTTTTTTCTGTACTAATAAAAAAAAAACGACTAAAAATGGCAGTCATTATTTTGTGTGCGTTTTTCTTAAACAAAAAAATCTACTCCCCACCCACTATATTCTTGTTTTGTTTATCTGTTGCGATATATTCGGTAAAGCCTTTTTTATTTCCTATAAATTCATATCTCTTTTTGTTTATGCATGCATTGTAAGTTGTTATGTACAAAATGGGTTGTTAAGTATAAAAAACACTAATTTTCGCACTTTTTTTTTAAAGAAGTGACTGGTTAAATTTAAATTGAGTTTTTCTTTTTCTTTAAGCTAAAATTCACTTTTAGATTAAGAGTCGTGGTTCTAAAAGTTGGGGATAAATTTACCTTTTAATGATCTTGTAATTTATTGGTTATTGATTGACTTTTGAAGATTCTTCTTGAATCTTGATCCACCCTCAATTTGAGACTCAAAATCTGGCCAGCTGAGATTTGTTGACTTAAATTTTGAGTCAACAAATCATAGCTGGCCAGATGCCACATTTCTATATGATTTTACATTAAAATTTGACTAAATTAAAATAAATTGTGCTGATAATTTCATTATTAGTGATGTCCTTTAAAATGTGACAATCGTAAGCTTGGTTGATTTCAAATTAAAAAGTGCCTAATACACCATTTTTCTTAGTAAATTTATATTAGAAGTTAAAAACACTGGAAACTTTTATAGAATTTATTGACTTTTTGTTTTTTATCGTTAAATAAGAGTAAGACATTTTTAACATGTCAATTTTTGTTGCTTTGAAAGATGATCATTAAACATTTAATACTTTTTAGTCTTTGAGTCACATGCAGACATTCGTTTCTAAAACGCAATATTCATTCATTCTTTCACAAAGCACACATATACATTTTTAATTTTGATCGCAGAAGTATCAGGAAACGATACTTTATTGATTCGAAACAGGAATGCCAATCCATACATAAATAAGAAAAACAAAAACATAATCCTTTATGCTAGTAACTTGTCTTCGATAGCTTATACCCAAAGACTGTCTTTTTTAGATCAAGTGATGCTAATTCTTGATTTTCTGATTTCTAAGTACCACGCCGAAAGTCTAGAAAATAAAAATTGGAGTAGATAGACTAAACTATTGCCCTGTTCACACTCCACCCACGTCTATTGAACAGGTGAAGAGGCTCATCCCTTGTTTCCTGTTTAGGATGTGGTTTCCGGTTTTTCTCTTTTCCAATCTTTTTACTCTTACGTAGCCCCCTGCGCATCAGTGGCGTTATCGCCTTGCTTGAGGTGATATGATTTAAAAAAAAAAAAAAGAATAAATAAAGAACAGGTGGGGAAAAGTTTCTTTAATCTGACATATTTCACTTTAATAAGCTTCTTCAGAGATTTGTTAAGAGGAATAATTTTTAAATTTTATATTTCTTTGAAAATCCTAAGATACACTATGTTGCTGATGTTTTATTTCATTTGTCAGCTACGTGTCACATGTAAAAAATGTAAATGTATATACTACAAGCAAGACAATTGCAGCCGACCTGCATTTCTTTAAAATTATCTATCTATCTAGCTAGCTAGCTAGCTATCGTCACACAGACACACACATATATATATATATTATTGTACATGATTAATGTATATGTATATTATTGAACTAAAGAAAGATACGAAATGTATTAACAACCAACAAATTTTAACTTATTTCTTTGAATATTAATTTTCATAGATACTCGTATTAATTTCGTAGATACTCTATTTTTAATTAAACAGTATATGTATATTGTTACGAACCCGTTTGGGTCAGCAACACATTAAAATACAATTTTAGTTGGAATAATGCTGAAGGGAGTGAATTAAACTATAACGCAAGATAATTTTTTACAGAAAGAAAATTTATTATAACACACAATATATTCAGCAAACACACAGGAATAAGGTGACAGAACTATAATATACCGGACACTAGAACGGGTTCAACTTCGTACTAGTTTCACACAATATTCACTGGAATATAAGAGGTGAGTCTAACGAGGAAGATATTTGGAGGAAGTTTAGGCGGAATGGAAAAAGGTCATTCAACTCGGCTAAAGATTATATATATATATATATATATATATATATATATATATATATATATATATATACAGCTAGGGTTTGGTCAAAATGATTAACAAAACAATCTTTACCTTTCACGGCAGCACATGGTGTATTACTGGATATTGAAGAAGGTCGTCGTGTGGAGAATTTCAGTTGGTAGCTTGATGGAAAGTTCTTTCGACGTCTTGAACGAATAGCCGGAGAGAGGTCTACGCCTGACTGGTAGCCCAATAACACTCTGGGGTTTACTACTATTTATTCCCTTTTATATAGAAACAGGAGACTATATTCATTGGCTCTCTCTTTCTCTGGTCTTTTCCTTCTTTTCACTGTAACCATGGTTACCAGGCTATTTAATCTCTTTTGGGGAAGGGTAGAACCTGATCCAGTGACATAATTCATACTACTCTCCTTTCTGGAGTGGTAGAACCCTGACCGAATGACCTAATTCATACTACTCTCCTTTCTGGAGTGGTAGAACCCTGACCGAATGACCATTTACTACTACTGTTACTAAGGTGACTATTTATTCATGATCCAAGGCTTTTGAGGCGAAAAATCGCTTCTAACTTCCTCGTTACAATATATATATATATATATATATATATATATATATATATATATATATATATAACTCTACCTGACTGAATATTTTTTAGAAATTTCTTTAGGAACATATGTATCATTCGGAAGGATTCGGACCTGCAACCCCTAACAACACAGGAGAAGATGTCTAATGATCCGTCGTATCTTAGGCTGTTCAACCACAAAAGATTTCAGTTTAAACGAAGCCGAAGCGTTATAAACACAAATTTCCGATTCCTCGTAACTTTCATCTCTGCACTGAAAGTGTATCTTACGGAAAAATCTAGAGATTAACGAAATCAATTAAAAACTGACATATTTTAATTTTTTTGCTTGAACATTATTTTTAATAGATGCTCGTATGTGAGCAGATACACCGCTTTAATTAAACAGTATATGTATATGTATGTACCGGTTTAAATAGTTTTGGAGAATTTTGTTAGAAAATACAAGGTGTCCATAAAGTCCTGGTGCACTTAAAAAATTTAACTTTATTTGTATTTGTGATAGAAATAATCTGTAAAAAATATCATAAAGTTTAATGTACTTAGTTTTAAGTATAGTTATTGAATAATTCTGTACCACAAAATTTGCAACAATTTTTAGATAAGCAAAAAAATATTTTCTTTTTTTCAGATTCAGTTTGATCCGTGGCTTCAACTGAGAATAAATTAAACTGTGTCCTCTAGTTGGCTAAACTGAAATCGACTATTGCTGTACAAAAAATAACTAATGTGATTTCATGCATTACTGTAAATCAGTTGACAAATATTTTCCGTGAACTGCAAAGTCGTATTAGCTTCTTTATTGCTAATAATGGACAACATGAAAAAACTTAAATAAAATTTCAATAAAAACTTAAATAATATAGATTTACTTTTTTCTAATCCTTTTTACAAATTATTTCTATCGCAAATACAAATAAAATTATAAATTTTTTAAAGTGCACACAAACTTTACGGACACCCTGTATATGTCATTGGCATATATATATATATATATATATATATATATATATAAGTTTTGAAATTTGCTTGAAGCATTGCGTGTATAAGGAGTATGGGTAGGTATTTGAAGGCTATCACTATGCGTTTAGTGTAATAAAGGTAAGGAAAGAGTTGGGTATTATCTATTTATTACTTATTAATATTTCGAGATCAGAATCTTCCGCTGTCGCTTTAAAAAAGAGGCAAGAAAGCCAAATCCTACTACCGTGCACACTTAGATAAACCATAAACACACACACACATACATGAACTAACCCAATTACAGGTACACACACACACACACACACACACACACACACACACACACACACTACAATTACGAGTAGCAGCGAAAGAGGACCATTGTTTAAAGCGGACGGACGTGAAACCAAGTTCTCGTATCATTCTGAAGATGACATTCTGATCTCGAAATATTAATGAATAATGAATAGGTAATACCCAACACCTTCCTTACCTTCCATTATTATATTAAACGCATTGTGATAGCCTTCAAATATCTACCCATACACAATATATATATATATATATATATATATATATATATATATATTGTCATCCGCAGATAGATAGATCTGTTTCGCTGTATCACAGCTCATCAGTACGGTTAGACTCCGATTGCTATCTAACCCAGTCTCGAAACCCGACTGAACTGGCGTCAGTCGGCGACTCTACCCCTGGGCCACGGGGCGCTCGGTGGAAGAAGGCCGTCTTTTTAACGCATATCATATTACGCGCCCAATAGCTAGAGTTCTCAAATAAATTTTTACTGAATGAGCTATGCGTACACGCTAGAGTGGCTACTGTTTTTCAAAATCTACCATTCTTCCAGAGTGCTCAGTCAGGGTGTGCTATATATATATATATATGTAAAACTTTAATCCAAAAGGAAAAGCAGGAAGGTAAATCCCAAAGAACCGTTCCCAATTAATATTAATTATATTAATATTAAAGAGGGTTCAATGTAATTAATATTGAAATATTTAAATTACAGAGCCAATTATAAAATAAACTAAATTTCGAAGTTCAAATCAGTTGTATGGCCATTTCTACATGAAATCCCTAAGAGAAATTTCAAGTATCATCGGCAACTTTTTTATTTCAAAATAAAGCAAGACATATTACCGGCGGAAGTTAAAAAAGTATACTTCACAGAAAAATTAAAGGGGTGGGATTAATAAAAAAGTAGACAGAAATCAATGTCTATTTTTAGATTTTGGAAAACCTTATTTTAAAACTGGGTTGTAAGTTAAAATTTAGCTTTGTCTGACTCTAAGGGAATTCATGTAGAAATGACCATACAACTGATTTGAACTTCTAAATTTATTTTATATATATATATATATATATATATGTGTGTGTGTGTGTGTGTGTGTGTGTGTGTGTGTGTGTGTGTGATGGAAAAATAAAACTTCAATAACTACAATGTATTTGCTTTTATGTACATATTTAGATTCATCTGTCCGCAATACATTTAGAGATTTATGAATATTTTGTACGCGTGACATTCTATTTTCACCATTACACCTTCGGTGGACTTTTTTTCGTATACCCAAATTTTCAACTAAGTTAAATATTAGTAGACATTCTAAATGTTAAGTTAGCACCGTCTATTGTTGAAATTAAAACTTTGCAGTTGTCTGTTTCAAGAAAAAGTTGTGCCATTACAACTTAGTATTTTACTAAATTATTTGTTAATTTTGAAGTAATTTGTACAAAATGGCAAAATCAAAGCAGCTAATTACTGAGGTGAGGACACAAACTGAAATTTTATTCAAGCGTTCAAGTAAGGCTACTCGCAAAGACAATTTGTCAAAAAAAAGTTGAAGATTCCTTGTCATAGTGCGATAAGTCAATACCCGTTAGAAAGGCAGTTAAAAACTGGCGCAAACGCTGATAGGAAAATATCTGGAGCTCCAAAAGTGATTACCCTTGCTGTTCTCATCACTTTCCCCTATGTAACCCCCTAACCACTCTTTCTCATCACTTTCCCCAATGTAACCCCTAATCATTCTTTCTCATCATTTTCTCCTATGCAATCCCCTAACCACTCTTTCTCATCACTTTCCTCTATGTAACCTCCTAACCACTTTTTCACATCACTTTCCCCTATGTAACCTCCTAACCACTCTTTCTCATCCCTTTCCCCCATGTAACCCCCTAACCACTCTTTCTCATCAGTTTCCCTATGTAACCCCTTGCGCAACAGTGGCAGTGAAATGCCTTGCTTGGGGTGAAATGATTAAAAAAAACAAAAAAAAAACACTTGATTATTGAGAGTAAAAGATATAAAAGAAAAACTTCTAAACTTAATTCCTCTCGACAGCTAATAATGTCGCTCTGAAGGCTGAAAATTTGACTTGGATCTGTGGTGTGCATAGCCATCAAGAAATACTTTTATGGGCAAAAAGCATCAGAACTGGAAATTGAAAGTGTGACAAAAGATACTGCTGACAGACAAATTTGCACTTTTTTATAATCTTGTATGTGCCCTGTCCTTTCAGGACGTAGGCGATCATGGCTTACCACGTCTCCCTATCCCTAGTGACTCTTAGCACGCCTTTATCTATTACACCATGCAACCCTCGTTCCGTCATCCACCTGATTAAGTCCTTCAAATATGTTATCCGTTGTTTTCCCTGTCTCTTTTTCCCTCTATCTGGCCTGTTAGTATCAGATCCTTTAAGCACTCCTTCCTCATTGCATGACCCAGGAACTTCAGTTGTCTCATCCTGATGCTTAGTATTAATTTTCTTTTCGTTTCCATCCTTTCCAAAACATCATCATTGCTCACGTGCGCTATCCATGATATTCGCAGCATCCTTCTGTAGAACCACTTTTCAATTACTTCAAGTTTTTTCTTCATCTTTGTAGATATTGTCCAACATTCACTGCCATGTTGAAGAACCGGCATCACATAGCAATCCAGTACTCTCTTCTTTGTTTCTAGCGAAAGTGGAGAAAAGCAGGTCAAGAGACAGACTGAATGATTAATGTATTGTTCTATTGGAATGTGGTGAAATTGCCCTGTTTCATAATACTTTTGAAAATAAGTGGAGAAAAGCAGATCAAGAGACAGACTGAATGATTAATGTATGGTCCTACTGGAATGTGGTGAAATTGCCCTGTTTCTTAATACTTTTGATAATAAGTGGAGAAAAGCAGGTCAAGAGACAGACTGAATGATTAATGTATGGTTCTATTGGAATGTGGTGAAATTGTCCTGTTTCTTAAGACATTTGATAATAAGTGAAGAAAAGTAGGTCAAGAGACAGACTGAATGATTAATGTATGGTTCTATTGGAATGTGGTGAAATTGTCCTGTTTCTTAAGACATTTGATAATAAGTGAAGAAAAGTAGGTCAAGAGACAGACTGAATGATTAATGTATGGTTCTATTGGAATATGGTGAAATTGTCCTGTTTCTTAAGACATTTGATAATAAGTGAAGAAAGTAGGTCAAGAGACAGACTGAATGATTAATGTATGGTTCTATTGGAATGTGGTGAAATTGTCCTGTTTCTTAAGACTTTTGATAATAAGTGAAGAAAAGTAGGTCAAGTAGACAGACTGAATGATTTAATGTACGTTTCTCTTGAATGTGGTGAAATTGCCGTGTTTCTTAATACTTTCAAAATAAGTGGAGAAAAGCAGGTCAAGAGAAAGACTGAATGATTAATGTATGTTTCTATTGGAATGTGGTACCCGTCTTTGTTTTCTAATACTTTGAAAACAAGTGAGAAAAGCAGATCAAGAGACAGACTGAATGATTAATGTATGGTCCTACTGGGATCGTGGTGAAATTGCCCTGTTTCTTAATACTTTTGATAATAAGTGGAGAAAAGCAGATCAAGAGACAGACTGAATGATTAATGTATGGTTCTATTGGAATGTGGTGAAATTGCCCTGTTTCTCTAATACTATTGATAATAAGTGGAGAAAAGTAGGTCAAGAGACAGACTGAATGATTAATGTATGGTTCTATTGGAATGTGGTGAAATTGCCCTGTTTCTTAATACTTTTGATAATAAGTGAAGAAAAGCAGATCAAGAGACAGACTGAATGATTAATGTATGGTTCTATTGAATGTGGTGAAATTGCCCTGTTTCTTAATACTTTTGATATTAAGGAAGAAAAGCAGATCAAGAGACAGACTGGAATGATTAATGTATGGTTCTATTGAATGTGGTGAAATTGCCCTGTTTCTTAATACTTTTGATAATAAGTGAAGAAAAGCAGATCAAGAGACAGACTGAATGATTAATGTATGGTTCTATTGGAATGTGGTAAATTGCCCTGTTTCTTAATACTTTTGATAATAAGTGAAGAAAAGCAGATCAAGAGACAGACTGAATGATTAATGTATGGTTCTATTGAATGGTGAAATTGCCCTGCTTTTAATACTTTTGATAATAAGTGAAGAAAAGCAGATCAAGAGACAGACTGAATGATTAATGTATGTTTCTATTGGAATGGGTGAAATTGCCTTGTTTCTTAATACTTTTGAAAAATAAGTGGAGAAAAGCAGATCAAGAGACAGACTGAATGATTAATGTATGGTCCTTACTGAATGTGGTGAAATTGCCCTGTTTCTTAATACTTTTGATAATAAGTGGAGAAAAGCAGATCAAGAGACAGACTGAATGATTAATGTATGGTTCTATTGAATGTGGTGAAATTGCCCTGTTTCTTAATACTATTGATAATAAGTGAAAAGCAGGTCAAGAGACAGACTGAATGATTAATGTATGGTTCTATTGGAATGTAGTGAAATTGCCCTGTTTCTTAATACTTTTGATAATAAGTGAGAAAAGCAGATCAAGAGACAGACTGAATGATTAATGTATGGTTCTATTGGAATGTGGTGAAATTGTCCTGTTTCTTAATACTTTTGATAATAAGTGGAGAAAATCAGATCAAGAGACAGACTGAATGATTAATGTATGGTTCTATTGGAATGTAGTGAAATTGTCCTGTTTCTTAATACTTTTGATAATAAGTGGAGAAAAGCAGATCAAGAGACAGACTGAATGATTAATGTATGGTTCTATTGGAATGTGGTGAAATTGCCCTGTTTCTTAATACTTTTGATAATAAGTGGAGAAAAGCAGATCAAGAGACAGACTGAATGATTAATGTATGGTTCTATTGGAATGTGGTGAAATTGCCCTGTTTCTTAATACTTTTGATAATAAGTGGAGAAAAGCAGATCAAGAGACAGACTGAATGATTAATGTATGGTTCTATTGGAATGTGGTGAAATTGCCCTGTTTCTTAATACTTTTGATAATAAGTGGAGAAAAGCAGATCAAGAGACAGACTGAATGATTAATGTATGGTTCTATTGGAATGTGGTGAAATTGTCCTGTTTCTTAATACTTTTGATAATAAGTGGGGAAAGCAGATCAAGAGACAGACTGAATGATTAATGTATGGTTCTATTGGAATGTAGTGAAATTGTCCTGTTTCTTAATACTTTTGATAATAAGTGGAGAAAAGCAGATCAAGAGACAGACTGAATGATTAATGTATGGTTCTATTGGAATGTAGTGAAATTGTCCTGTTTCTTAATACTTTTGATAATAAGTGGAGAAAAGCAGATCAAGAGACAGACTGAATGATTAATGTATGGTTCTATTGGAATGTAGTGAAATTGTCCTGTTTCTTCATACTTTTGAAAATAAGTGGAGAAAAGCAGATCAAGAGACAGACTGAATGATTAATGTATGGTTCTATTACCAGAGAAATTGTCCTGTTTTTATACTTTGATAATAAGTGGAGAAAAGCAGATCAAGAGACAGACTGAATGATTAATGTATGGTTCTATTGGAATGTAGCGAAATTGTCCTGTTTCTTAATACTTTTGATAATAAGTGGAGAAAAGCAGATCAAGAGACAGACTGAATGATTAATGTATGGTTCTATTGGAATGTAGTGAAATTGTCCTGTTTCTTAATACTTTTGATAATAAGTGGAGAAAAGCAGATCAAGAGACAGACTGAATGATTAATGTATGGTTCTATTGGAATGTAGTGAAATTGTCCTGTTTCTTAATACTTTTGATAATAAGTGGAGAAGTGATCAAGAGACAGACTGAATGATTAATGTATGGTTCTATTGGAATGTAGTGAAATTGTCCTGTTTCTTAATACTTTTGATAATAAGTGGAGAAAAGCAGATCAAGAGACAGACTGAATGATTAATGTATGGTTCATTGGAATGTAGTGAAATTGTCCTGTTTCTTAATACTTTTGATAATAAGTGGAGAAAAGCAGATCAAGAGACAGACTGAATGATTAATGTATGGTTCTATTGGAATGTAGTGAAATTGTCCTGTTTCTTAATACTTTTGATAATAAGTGGAGAAAAGCAGATCACAGATGTACCTGAATGATTAACGTATGGTTCTATTGAATGTAGGTGAAATTGTCCTGTTTCTTAATACTTTTGATAATAAGTGGAGAAAAGCAGATCAAGAGACAGACTGAATGATTAATGTATGGTTCTATTGGGTTGTAGAAATTGTCTTGTTTCTTAATACTTTTGATAATAATGGAGAAAAGCAGATCAAGAGACAGACTGAATGATTAATGTATGGTTCTATTGGAATGTGGTGAAATTGTCCTGTTTCTTAATACTTTTGATAATAAGTAGAGAAAAAAGCAGATCAAGAGACAGACTGAATGATTAATGTATGGTTCTATTGGAATGTGGTGAAATTGCCCTGTTTCTTAATACTTTGAGCACAAGTGAAAAGCAGATCAAGAGACAGACTGAATGATTAATGTATGGTTCTATTGGAATGTAGGGGTGAAATTGTCCTGTTTCTTAATACTTTTGATAATAAGTGGAGAAAAGCAGATCAAGAGACAGACTGAATGATTAATGTATATTCTATTGGAATGTGGTGAAATTGCCCTGTTTCTTAATACTTTTGATAATAAGTGGAGAAAAGCAGATCAAGAGACAGACTGAATGATTAATGTATGGTTCTATTGGAATGTGGTGAAATTGCCCTGTTTCTTAATACTATTGATAATAAGTGGAGAAAAGCAGATCAAGAGACAGACTGAATGATTAATGTATGGTTCTATTGGAATGTGGTGAAATTGCCCTGTTTCTTAATACTTTTGATAATAAGTGGAGAAAAGCAGATCAAGAGACAGACTGAATGATTAATGTATGGTTCTATTGGAATGTGGTGAAATTGTCCTGTTTCTTAATACTTTGATAATAAGTGGAGAAAAGCAGATCAAGAGACAGACTGAATGATTAATGTATGGTTCTATTGGAATGTGGTGAAATTGTTCCCAGCCAATACTTTTGATAATAAGTGGAGAAAAGCAGATCAAGAGACAGACTGAATGATTAATGTATGGTTCTATTGGAATGTAGTGAAATTGTCCTTGCTTCTTAATACTTTTGATAATAAGTGGAGAAAAGCAGATCAAGAGACAGACTGAATGATTAATGTATGGTTCTATTGGAATGTAGTGAAATTGTCCTGTTTCTTAATACTTTTGATAATAAGTGGAGAAAAGCAGATCAAGAGACAGATTGAATGATTAATGTATGGTTCTATTGGAATGTAGTGAAATTGCCCTGTTTCTTAATACTTTTGATAATAAGTGGAGAAAAGCAGATCAAGAGACAGACTGAATGATTAATGTATGGTTCTATTGAATGTGGGTGAAATTGTCCTGTTTCTCTAATACTTTTGATAATAAGTGGAGAAAAGCAGATCAAGAGACAGACTGAATGATTAATGTATGGTTCTATTGGAATGTAGTGAAATTGTCCTGTTTCTTAATACTTTTGATAATAAGTGGAGAAAAGCATCAAGAGACAGACTGAATGATTAATGTATGGTTCTATTGGAATGTAGTGAAATTGTCCTGTTTCTTAATACTTTTGATAATAAGGAGAAAAGCAGATCAAGAGACAGACTGAATGATTAATGTATGGTTCTATTGGAATGTAGTGAAATTGTCCTGTTTCTTAATACTTTTGATAATAAGTGGAGAAAAGCAGATCAAGAGACAGACTGAATGATTAATGTATGGTTCTATTGGAATGTAGTGAAATTGTCCTGTTTCTTAATACTTTTGATAATAAGTGGAGAAAAGCAGATCAAGAGACAGACTGAATGATTAATGTATGGTTCTATTGGAATGTAGTGAAATTGTCCTGTTTCTTAATACTTTTGATAATAAGTGGAGAAAAGCAGATCAAGAGACAGACTGAATGATTAATGTATGGTTCTATTGTTCTTAGTGAAATTGTCCTGTTTCTTAATACTTTTGATAATAAGTGGAGAAAAGCAGATCAAGAGACAGACTGAATGATTAATGTATGGTTCTATTGGAATGTAGTGAAATTGTCCTGTTTCTTAATACTTTTGATAATAAGTGGAGAAAAGCAGATCAAGAGACAGACTGAATGATTAATGTATGGTTCTATTGGAATGTAGTGAAATTGTCCTGTTTCTTAATACTTTGATAATAAGTGGAGAAAAGCAGATCAAGAGACAGACTGAATGATTAATGTATGGTTCTATTGGAATGTAGTGAAATTGTCCTGTTTCTTAATACTTTTGATAATAAGTGGAGAAAAGCAGATCAAGAGACAGACTGAATGATTAATGTATGGTTCTATTGGAATGTAGTGAAATTGTCCTGTTTCTTAATACTTTTGATAATAAGTGGAGAAAAGCAGATCAAGAGACAGACTGAATGATTAATGTATGGTTCTATTGAATGTAGTGAAATTGTCCTGTTTCTTAATACTTTTGATAATAAGTGGAGAAAAGCAGATCAAGAGACAGACTGAATGATTAATGTATGGTTCTATTGGAATGTGGTGAAATTGCCCTGTTTCTTAATACTTTTGATAATAAGTGGAGAAAAGCAGATCAAGAGACAGACTGAATGATTAATGTATGGTTCTATTGAATGTGGTGAAATTGTCCTGTTTCTTAATACTTTTGATAATAAGTGGAGAAAAGCACATCAAGAGACAGATCAATGATTAATGTATGGTTCTATTGGAATGTGGTGAAATTGCCTCATTTCTTAATACTTTTGATAATAAGTGGAGAAAAGCAGATCAAGAGACAGACTGAATGATTAATGTATGGTTCTATTGGAATGTAGTGAAATTGTCCTGTTTCTTAATACTTTTGATAATAAGTGGAGAAAAGCAGATCAAGAGACAGACTGAATGATTAATGTATGGTTCTATTGAATGTGGTGAAATTGCCCTGTTTCTTAATACTTTTGATAATAAGTGGAGAAAAGCAGATCAAGAGACAGACTGAATGATTAATGTATGGTCTTATTGAATGTGGTGAAATTGCCCTGTTTCTTAATACTATTGATAATAAGTGGAGAAAAGCAGATCAAGAGACAGACTGAATGATTAATGTATGGTTCTATTGGAATGTGGTGAAATTGCCCTGTTTCTTAATACTTTTGATAATAAGTGGAGAAAAGCAGATCAAGAGACAGACTGATTGACAATGTATGGTTCTATTGAATGTAGAATTGTCCTGTTTCTTAATACTTTGATAATAAGTGGAAAAGGCATAGATCAAGAGACAGACTGAATGATTAACAAGGTCTATTGGAATGTAGAAATTGCCCTGTTTCTTAATACTTTTGATAATAAGGAGAAAAGCAGATCAAGAGACAGACTGAATGATTAATGCATGGTTCTATTGGAATGTAGTGAAATTAAGTCCGTTTCTTAATACTTTTGATAATAAGGAGAAAAGCAGATCAAGAGACAGACTGAATGATTAATGTATGGTTCTATTGGAATGTAGTGAAATTGTCCTGTTTCTTAATACTTTTGATAATAAGTGGAGGAAAAGCAGATCAAGAGACAGATTGAATGATTAATGTATGGTCTTATTGGAATGTAGTGAAATTGCCTCTGTTTCTTAATACTTTTGATAATAAGTGGAGAAAAAGCAGAGATCAAGAGACAGACTGAATGATTAATGTATGGTTCTATTGAATGTGAAATTGTCCTGTTTTCTAATACTTTTGATAATAAGTGGAGAAAAGCAGATCAAGAGACAGACTGAATGATTAATGTATGGTTCTATTGAATGTAGTAAATTGTCCTGTTTCTTAATACTTTTGATAATAAGTGGAGAAAAGCAGATCAAGAGACAGACTGAATGATTAATGTATGGTTCTATTGGAATGTAGTGTGAAATCATCCTGTTTCTTAATACTTTTGATAATAAGTGGAGAAAAGCAGATCAAGAGACAGACTGAATGATTAATGTATGGTTCTATTGGAATGTAGTGAAATTGTCCTACTTTTTAATACTTTGATAATAAGTGGAGAAAAGCAGATCAAGAGACAGACTGAATGATTAATGTATGGTTCTATTGGAATGTAGTGAAATTGTCCTGTTTTCTAATACTTTTGATAATAAGTGGAGAAAAGCAGATCAAGAGACAGACTGAATGATTAATGTATGGTTCTATTGGAATGTGTAGTGAAATTGTCCTGTTTCTTAATACTTTTGATAATAAGTGGAGAAAAGCAGATCAAGAGACAGACTGAATGATTAATGTATGGTTCTATTGGAATGTAGGTGAAATTGTCCTGCTTCTTAATACTTTTGATAATAAGTGGAGAAAAGCAGATCAAGAGACAGACTGAATGATTAATGTATGGTTCTATTGGAATGTAGTGAAATTGTCCTGTTTCTTAATACTTTTGATACAAGTGGAAAAGCAGATCAAGAGACAGACTGAATGATTAATGTATGTTCTATTGAATGTAGTGAAATTGCCCTGTTTCTTAATACTTTTGATAATAAGTGGAGAAAAGCAGATCAAGAGACAGATTGAATGATTAATGTATGGTTCTATTGAATGTAGTGAAATTGTCCTGTTTCTTAATACTTTTGATAATAAGTGGAGAAAAGCAGATCAAGAGACAGACTGAATGATTAATGTATGGTTCTATTGGAATGTGGTGAAATTGCCCTGTTTCTTAATACTTTTGATAATAAGTGGAGAAAAGCAGATCAAGAGACAGACTGAATGATTAATGTACAGTGCTATTGGAATGTGGTGAAATGGCCCTGTTTCTTAATACTTTTGATAATAAGGGAGAAAAGCAGATCAAGAGACAGACTGAATGATTAATGTATGGTTCTATTGGAATGTGGTGAAATTGCCCTGTTTCTTAATACTTTTGATAATAAGTGGAGAAAAGCAGATCAAGAGACAGACTGAATGATTAATGTATGGTTCTATTGGAATGTGGGTGGAATTGTCCTGTTTCTTAATACTTTTGATAATAAGTGGAGAAAAGCAGATCAAGAGACAGACTGAATGATTAATGTATGGTTCTATTGGAATGTAGTGAAATTGTCCTGTTTCTCTTAATGATTACTTTTGACACAAGGGGAGAAAAGCAGATCAAGAGACAGACTGAATGATTAATGTATGGTTCTATTGGAATGTGTAGAAATTGCTCCTGTTTCTTAATACTTTTGATAATAAGTGGAGAAAAGCAGGTCAAGAGACAGACTGAATGATTAATGTATGGTTCTATTGGAATGTAGTGAAATTGTCCTTGTTTTCTAATACTTTTGATAATAAGTGGAGAAAAGCAGATCAAGAGACAGACTGAATGATTAATGTATGGTTCTATTGGAATAGTGAAATTGTCCTGTTTCTAATACTTTTGATAATAAGTGGAGAAAAGCAGATCAAGAGACAGACTGAATGATTAATGTATTCTATTGGAATGTAGAAATTGTCCTGTTTCTTAATACTTTTGATAATAAGGAGAAAGCAGATCAAGAGACAGACTGAATGATTAATGTATGGTTCTATTGGAATGTAGGGTGAAATGTCCTGTTTCTTAATACTTTTGATAATAAGTGGAGAAAAGCAGATCAAGAGACAGATTGAATGATTAATGTATGGTTCTATTGAATGTAGGTGTGAATTGCCTCTGTTTCTCATTGGTTTGATAATAAGTGGAGAAAAGTTGATCAAGAGACAGACTGAATGATTAATGTATGGTTCTATTGGAATGTAGGTGAAATTGTCCTGTTTCTTAATACTTTTGATAATAAGTGGAGAAAAGCAGATCAAGAGACAGACTGAATGATTAATGTATGGTTCTATTGGAATGTAGTGAAATTGTCCTGTTTCTTAATACTTTTGATAATAAGTGGAGAAAAGCAGATCAAGAGACAGACTGAATGATTAATGTATGGCTCTATTGAAATTGTAGTGAAATTGTCCTGTTTCTTAATACTTTTGATAATAAGTGGAGAAAAGCAGATCAAGAGACAGACTGAATGATTAATGTATGGTTCTATTGGAATGTGGTGAAATTGTCCTGTTTCTTAATACTTTTGATAATAAGTGGAGACAAGCAGATCAAGAGACAGACTGAATGATTAATGTATGGTTCTATTGGAATGTGGTGAAATTGCCTGTTTCTTAATACTTTTGATAATAAGTGGAGAAAAGCAGATCAAGAGACAGACTGAATGATTAATGTATGGTTCTATTGGAATGTGGTGAAATTGTCCTGTTTCTTAATACTTTTGATAATAAGTGGAGAAAAGCAGATCAAGAGACAGACTGAATGATTAATGTATGGTTCTATTGAATGTAGTGAAATTGTCCTGTTTCTTAATACTTTTGATAATAAGTGGAGAAAAGCAGATCAAGAGGCAGACTGAATGATTAATGTATGGTTCTATTTGAATGTAGGTGAACTTGCCTGTTTCTTAATACTTTTGATAAATAAGTGGGAGAAAAGCAGATCAAGAGACAGACTGAATGATTAATGTATGGTTCTATTGGAATGTAGTGAAATTGTCCTGTTTCTTAATACTTTTGATAATAAGTGGAGAAAAGCAGATCAAGAGACAGACTGAATGATTAATGTATGGTTCTATTGGAATGTAGTGAAATTGTCCTGTTTCTTAATACTTTTGATAATAAGTGAGGAAAAGCAGATCAAGAGACAGACTGAATGATTAATGTATGGTTCTATTGGAATGTAGTGAAATTGTCCTGTTTCTTAATACTTTTGATAATAAGTGGAGAAAAGCAGATCAAGAGACAGACTGAATGATTAATGTATGGTTCTATTGAATGTAGTGAAATTGTCCTGTTTCTTAATACTTTGATAATATGGAGAAAAAGCAGATCAAGAGACAGACTGAATGATTAATGTATGGTTCTATTGGAATGTAGTGAAATTGCCTCTGTTTCTTAATACTTTTGATAATAAGTGGAGAAAAAGCAGATCAAGAGACAGACTGAATGATTAATGTATGGTTCTATTGGAATGTAGGTGAAATTGTCCTGTTTCTTAATACTTTTGATAATAAGTGGAGAAAAAAGTAGATCAAGAGACAGACTGAATGATTAATGTATGGTTCCTATTGGAATGTGGTGAAATTGCCCTGTTTCTTAATACTTTTGATAATAAGTGGAGAAAAGCAGATCAAGAGACAGACTGAATGATTAATGTATGGTTCTATTGGAATAGTGAAATTGTCCTGTTTCTTAATACTTTTGATATTGGTGGAGAAAAGCAGATCAAGAGACAGACTGGAAGGATTAATGTATGGTTCTATTGGAATGTGAAATTGCCCTGTTTCTTAATACTTTTGATAATAAGTGGAGAAAAGCAGATCAAGAGACAGACTGAATGATTAATGTATGGTTCATTGAATGTAGGAAAATTGCCCTGTTTCTTAATACTTTTGATAATAAGTGGAGAAAAGCAGATCAAGAGACAGACTGAATGATTAAAGTATGGTTCCTCCTATTGGAATGTAGTGAAATTGCTCCTGTTTCTTAATACTTTTGATAATAAGTGGAGAAAAGCAGATCAAGAGACAGATTGAATGATTAATGTATGGTTCTATTGGAATGTAGTGAAATTGTCCTGTTTCTTAATACTTTGATAATAAGTGGAGAAAAGCAGATCAAGAGACAGACTGAATGATTAATGTATGGTTCATTGGAATGTGGTGAAATTGCCCTGTTTCTCTCTAATACTTTGATAATAAGTGGAGAAAAGCAGGATCAAGAGATAGACTGAATGATTACTGTATGGTTCTATTGGAATGGGAAGTGAAATTGCCCCTGCAAGTTTCTTAATAATACTTTTGATAATAAGTGGAGAAAAGCAGATCAAGAGACAGACTGAATGATTAATGTATGGTTCTATTGGAATGTAGCAGTCTCCTGTTTCTTAATACTTTTGATAATAAGTGAGAAAAGCAGGTCAAGAGACAGACTGAATGATTAATGTATGGTTCTATTGGAATGTAGTGAAATTGTCCTGTTTCTTAATACTTTGATAATAAGTGGAGAAAAGCAAGATCAAGAGACAGACTGAATGATTAATGTATGGTTCTATTGGAATGTGGTGAAATTGTCTCTGTTTCTTAATACTTTTGATAATAAGGAGAAAAGCAGATCAAGAGACAGACTGAATGATTAATGTATGGCTCTATTGGAATGTAGTGAAATTGCCCTGTTTCTTAATACTTTTGATAATAAGTGGAGAAAAGCAGATCAAGAGACAGACTGAATGATTAATGTATGGTTCTATTGGAATGTAAAGTGAAATTGTCCTGTTTCCAAGTTACTTTGATAATAAGGAGAAAAGATCAAGAGACAGACTGAATGATTAATGTATGGTTCTATTGGAATGTGGTGAAATTGCCCTGTTTCTTATCACTTTGATAATAAGTGGAGAAAAGCAGATCAAGAGACAGACTGAATGATTAATGTATGGTTCTATTGGAATGTAGTGAAATTGCCCTGTTTCTTAATACTTTTGATAATAAGTGGGAGAAAAAGCAGATCAAGAGACAGACTGAATGATTAATGTATGGTTCTATTGAATGTAGTGAAATTGTCCTGTTTCTTTTAATACTTTTGATAATAAGTGGAGAAAAGTAGATCAAGAGACAGACTGAATGATTAATGTATGGTTCTATTGGAATGTGGTGAAATTGCCCTGTTTCTTATCATTTTGATAATAAGTGGAGAAAAGTAGGTCAAGAGACAGACTGAATGATTAATGTATGGTTCTATTGGAATGTGGTGAAATTGCCCTGTTTCTTAATACTTTTGATAATAAGGGAGAAAGCAGGTCAAGAGACAGACTGAATGATTAATGTATGGTTCTATTGGAATGTAGTGAAATTGTCCCTGTTTCTTAATACTTTTGATAATAAGTGGAGAAAAGCAGATCAAGAGACAGACTGAATGATTAATGTATGGTTCTATTGGAATGTAGAAATTGTCCTGTTTCTTAATACTTTTGATAATAAGTGGGAGAAAAGCAGATCAAGAGACAGACTGAATGATTAATGTATGGTTCATTGGAATGTAGTGAAATTGCCCTGTTTCTTAATACTTTTGATAATAAGTGGAAAAGCAGATCAAGAGACAGACTGAATGATTAATGTATGGTTCTATTGGAATGTAGTGAAATTGTCCTGTTTCTTAATACTTTTATTAATAAGTGGAGAAAAGCAGATCAAGAGACAGACTGAATGGTTAATGTATGGTTCTATTGGAATGTAGTGAAATTGTCCTGTTTCTTAATATCTTTGATAATAAGTGGAGAAAAGCAGATCAAGAGACAGACTGAATGATTAATGTATGGTTCTATTGGAATGTAGTGAAATTGTCCTGTTTCTTAATACTTTTGATAATAAGTGGAGAAAGCAGATCAAGAGACAGAAAGACTGATGATTAATGTATGGTTCTATTGAATGAGTAGAAATTGTCCTGTTTCTTAATACTTTTGATAATAAGTGGAGAAAAGCAGATCAAGAGACAGACTGAATGGATTAATGTATGGTTCTATTGGAATGTAGTGAAATTGTCCTGTTTCTTAATACTTTTGATAATAAGTGGAGAAAAGCAGATCAAGAGACAGACTGAATGATTAATGTATGGTTCTATTGGAATGTAGAAATTGTCCTGTTTTCATTTTTGATAATAAGTGGAGAAAAGCAGGTCAAGAGACAGACTGAATGATTAATGTATGGTTCTATTGGAATGTAGTGAAATTGTCCTGTTTCTTAATACTTTTGATAATAAGTGGAGAAAAGCAGATCAAGAGACAGACTGAATGATTAATGTATGGTTCTATTGGAATGTAGTGAAATTGTCCTGTTTCTTAATACTTTTGATAATAAGTGGAGAAAAGTAGATCAAGAGACAGACTGAATGATTAATGTATGGTTCTATTGGAATGTAGGGAAATTGTCCTGTTTCTTAATACTTTTGATAATAAGTGGAGAAAAGCAGATCAAGAGACAGACTGAATGATTAATGTATGGTTCTATTGGAATGTAGTGAAATTGTCCTGTTTCTTAATACTTTTGATAATAAGTGGAGAAAAAGCAGATCAAGAGACAGACTGAATGATTAATGTATGGTTCTATTGGAATGTGGTGAAATTGCCCTGTTTCTTAATACTTTGATAATAAGTGGAGAAAAGCAGATCAAGAGACAGACTGAATGATTAATGTATGGTTCTATTGAATGTAGTGAAATTGTCCTGTTTCTTAATACTTTTGATAATAAGTGGAGAAAAGCAGATCAAGAGACAGACTGAATGATTAATGTATGGTTCTATTGGAATGTGGTGAAATTGCCCGTTTCTTAATACTTTGATAATAAGGAGAAAAGCAGATCAAGAGACAGACTGAATGATTAATGTATGGTTCTATTGGAATGTGGTGAAATTGCCCTGTTTCTTAATACTTTTGATAATAAGTGGAGAAAAGCAGATCAAGAGACAGACTGAATGATTAATGTATGGTTCTATTGGAATGTGGGTAAAATTGCCCTGTTTCTTAATACTTTTGATAATAAGTGGAGAAAAGCAGATCAAGAGACAGACTGAATGATTAATGTATGGTTCTATTGGAATGTGGTGAAATTGTCCTGTTTCTTAATACTTTTGATAATAAGTGGGGAAAGCAGATCAAGAGACAGACTGAATGATTAATGTATGGTTCTATTGGAATGTAGGCAAATTGTCCTGTTTCTTAATACTTTTGATAATAAGTGGAGAAAAGCAGATCAAGAGACAGACTGAATGATTAATGTATGGTTCTATTGGAATGTAGTGAAATTGTCCTGTTTCTTAATACTTTTGATAATAAGTGGGAGAAAAGCAGATCTAAGAGACAAGGACTGAATGATTAATGTATGGTTCTATTGGAATGTACTGAAATTGTCCTGTTTCTTAATACTTTTGATAATAAGTGGAGAAAAGCAGATCAAGAGACAGGACTGAATGATTAATGGCGTTCTATTGAATGTGGGTGAAATTGCCCTGTTTTCTAATACTTTGATAATATGGGAGAAAAGATCAAGAGACAGACTGAATGATTAATGTATGGTTCTATTGGAATGTGGTGTGAAATTGCCCTGTTTCTTAATACTTTGATAATAAGTGGAGAAAAGCAGATCAAGAGACAGACTGAATGATTAATGTATGGTTCTATTGGAATGTGGTGAAATTGTCCTGTTTCTTAATACTTTTGATAATAAGTGAGAAAAGCAGATCAAGAGACAGACTGAATGATTAATGTATGGTTCTATATTGAATGTAGAAATTGTCCTGTTTCTTAATACTTTTTGATAATAAGTGAGAAAAGCAGACTACAGACAGACTGAATGATTAATGTATGGTTCTATTGGAATGTAGTGAAATTGTCCTGTTTCTTAATACTTTTGATAATAAGTGGAGAAAAGCAAGATCAAGAGACAGACTGAATGATTAATGTATGGTTCTATTGGAATGTAGTGAAATTGTCCTGTTTCTTAATACTTTTTGATAATAAATGGAGAAAGCAGATCAAGAGACAGACTGAATGATTAATGTATGGTTCTATTGGAATGTAGTGAAATTGTCCTGTTTCTTAATACTTTTGATAACATGTGGAGAAAAGCAGATCAAGAGACAGACTGAATGATTAGAATGTATGGGTCTTCATTGAACAAGGAAATTGTCCTGTTTCTTAATACTCGATTAATAAGTGGAGAAAAGCAGATCAAGAGACAGACTGAATGATTAATGTATGGTTCTATTGAATGTAGTGAAATTGTCCTGTTTCTTAATACTTTTGATAATAAGGAGAAAAGCAGATCAAGAGACAGACTGCAGTAATGATTAATGTATGGTTCTATTGGAATGTAGTGAGAATGTCCTGTTTCTTAATACTTTTGATAATAAGTGGAGAAAAGCAGATCAAGAGACAGACTGAATGATTAATGTATGGTTCTATTGGAATGTAGGTGAAATTGTCCTGTTTCTTAATACTTTGATAATAAGTGGAGAAAAGCAGATCGAAGAGACAGACTGAATGATTAATGTATGGTTCTTATTGGAATGTAGTGAAATTGTCCTGTTTCTTAATACTTTTGATGTAATAAGTGGAGAAAAGCAGATCAAGAGACAGACTGAATGATTAAATGTATGGTTCTATTGGAATGTAGTGAAATTGTCCTGTTTCTTAATACTTTTGATAATAAGTGGAGAAAAGCAGATCAAGAGACAGACTGAATGATTAATGTATGGTTCTATTGAATGGTGAAATTGCCCCTGTTTCTTAATACTTTTGATAACAAAGGGAGAAAAGCAGATCAAGAGACAGACTGAATGATTAATGTATGGTTCTATTGGAATGTAGGAAATTGTCCTGTTTCTTAATACTTTGACATAAATAAGTGGAGAAAAGCAGATCAAGAGACAGACTGAATGATTAATGTATGGTTCTATTGAATGTGGTGAAATTGCCCTGTTTCTTAATACTTTTGATAATATGGAGAAAAGCAGATCAAGAGACAGACTGAATGATTAATGTATGGTTCTATTGGAATGTAGCAAAATTGTCCTGTTTCTTAATACTTTTGATAATAAGTGGAGAAAAGCAGATCAAGAGACAGACTGAATGATTAATGTATGGTTCTATTGGAATGTGGTGAAATTGCCCTGTTTCTTAATACTTTTATTGGCCAAGTGGAGAAAAGCAGATCAAGAGACAGACTGAATGATTAATGTATGGTTCTATTGAATGTAGAAATTGCCTTGGAGCTTAATACTATTGATAATAAGTGGAGAAAAGCAGATCAAGAGACAGACTGAATGATTAATGTATGGTTCTATTGGAATGTGGTGAAATTCAAGTTCTGTTTCTTAATACTTTTGATAATATGGAGAAAAGCAGATCAAGAGACAGACTGAATGATTAATGTATGGTTCTATTGGAATGTGGTGAAATTGTCCTTGTTTAATACTTTTCATAATAAGTGGTGGAGAAAAAGCAGATCAAGAGACAGACTGAATGATTAATGTATGGTTCTATTGGAATGTGGTGAAATTGCCCTGTTTCTTAATACTTTTGATAATAAGTGGAGAAAAGCAGATCAAGAGACAGACTGAATGATTAATGTATGGTTCTATTGGAATGTAGGTGAAATTCTGTCCTTGTTTCTTAATACTTTTGATAATATGAGAAAAGTGACTCAAGAGACAGACTGAATGATTAACACGTATGGTTCTATTGGAATGTAGTGAAATTGTCCTGTTTCTTAATACTTTTGATAATAAGTGAGGAAAAGCAGATCAAGAGGACAGATTGAATGATTAATGTATGGTTCTATTGGAATGTAGTGAAATTGCCCTGTTTCTAATACTTTTGATAATAAGTGGAGAAAAGCAGATCAAGAGACAGACTGAATGATTAATGTATGGTTCTATTGGAATGTAGTGAAATTGTCCTGTTTCTTAATACTTTTGATAATAAGGAGAAAAGGCAGATCAAGAGACAGACTGAATGATTAATGTATGGTTTCTATTGGAATGTAGGTGAAATTGTCCCAGCTTAATACTTTTGATAATAAGTGGAGAAAAGCAGATCAAGAGACAGACTGAATGATTAATGTATGGTTCTATTGGAATGTGGTGAAATTGCCCTGTTTCTTAATACTTTGATAATAAGTGGAGAAAAGCAGATCAAGAGACAGACTGAATGATTAATGTATGGTTCTATTGGAATGTGTAGTGAAATTGTCCTGTTTCTTAATATTTTGATAATAAGTGGAGAAAAGCAGATCAAGAGACAGACTGAATGATTAATGTATGGTTCTATTGGAATGTGGTAGGAATTGCCCTGTTTCTTAATACTTTTGATAATAAGTGGAGAAAAGCAGATCAAGAGACAGACTGAATGATTACTGCATGGTTCTATTGTACTGTGAATTTGCTCTGTTTAATACTATTGATAATAAGTGGAGAAAAGCAGATCAAGAGACAGACTGAATGATTAATGTATGGTTCTATTGGAATGTGGTGAAATTGCCCTGTTTCTTAATACTTCTTTTGATAATAAGTGGAGAAAAGCAGATCAAGAGACAGACTGAATGAGTAGGATTAATGTATGGTTCTATTGAATGTGGTGAAATTGTCCTGTTTCTTAATACTTTTCATAATAAGTGGAGAAAAGCAGATCAAGAGACAGACTGAATGATTAATGTATGGTAAGGTTCTATTGAATGTAGTGAAATTGCCCTGTTTCTTAATACTTTTGATAATAAGTGGAGAAAAGCAGATCAAGAGACAGACTGAATGATTAATGTATGGTTCTATTGAACAAATAGAAATTGTCCTGTTTCTTAATACTTTTGATAATAAGTGGAGAAAAGCAGATCAAGAGACAGACTGAATGATTAATGTATGGTTCTATTGGAATGTAAGGAAATTGTCCTGTTTCTTAATACTTTTGATATAAGTGGAGAAAAGCAGATCAAGAGACAGATTGAATGATTAATGTATGGTTCTATTGGAATGTAGTGAAATTGGTTCTCTGTTTCTTAATACTTTTGATAATATGGGAGAAAAGCAGATCAAGAGACAGACTGAATGATTAATGTATGGTTCTATTGGAATGTAGTGAAATTGCCCTGTTTCTTAATACTTTTGATAATAAGTGGAGAAAAGCAAGATCAAGAGACAGACTGAATGATTAATGTATGGTTCTATTGGAATGTAGTGAAATTGTCCTGTTTCTTAATACTTTGATAATAAGTGGAGAAAAGCAGATCAAGAGACAGACTGAATGATTAATGTATGGTTCTATTGAAATGCAAAAATGTAGTGAAATTGTCCTGTTTCTTAATACTTTTTGATAATAAGTGGAGAAAAGCAGATCAAGAGACAGACTGAATGATTAATGTATGGTTCTATTGGAATGTAGTGAAATTGTCCTGTTTCTTAATACTTTTGATAATAAGGAGAAAAGCAGATCAAGAGACAGACTGAATGATTAATGTATGGTTCTATTGAACAGTGAAATTGTCCTGTTTCTTAATACTTTTGATATTGAGAAAAGCAGATCAAGAGACAGACTGAATGATTAATGTATGGTTCTATTAAATGTAGAAATTGTCCTGTTTCTTAATACTTTTGATAATATGGAGAAAAGCAGATCAAGAGACAGACTGAATGATTAATGTTTGGTTCTATTGGAATGTAGTGAAATTGTCCTGTTTCTTTAATACTTTTGATAATAAGTGGAGAAAAGCAGATCAAGAGACAGACTGAATGATTAATGTATGGTTCTATTGGAATGGGGTGAAATTGTCCTGTTTTTTAATACTTTTGATAATAAGAAAAGCAGATCAAGAGACAGACTGAATGATTAATGTATGTTCTATTGAAATGAAAATTGTCCTTGTTTAATACTTTTGATAATAAGTGGAGAAAAGCAGAGATCAAGAGACAGACTGAATGATTAATGTATGGTTCTATTGGAATGTAGTGAAAATGTCCTGTTTCTTAATACTTTTGATAATAAGTGAGAAAGCAGACCAAGAGACAGACTGAATGATTAATGTATGGTTCTATTGAATGTGGTGAAATTACAGTCTTGTTTCTTAATACTTTTGATAATAAGTGAGAAAATAGACCAAGAGACAGACTGAATGATTAATGTATGGTTCTATTGGAATGTGGTGAAATTGTCCTGTTTCTTAATACTTTGGATAATATGAGGAAAAGCAGATCAAGAGACAGACTGAATGATTAATGTATGGTTCTATTGGAATGTAGTGAAATTGTCCTGTTTCTTAATACTTTTGATAATAAGTGGAGTAAAGCAGATCAAGAGACAGACTGAATGAAGGGATTAATGTATGGTTCTATTGGAATGTAGGTGAAAATGTCCTGTTTCTTAATACTTTTGATAATAAGTGGAGAAAAGATCAAGAGACAGACTGAATGATTAATGTATGGTCTCTATTGGAATGTAGAATGTCTCTGTTTCTTAATACTTTTGATAATTAAGTGGAGAAAAGCAGATCAAGAGACAGACTGAATGATTAATGTATGGTTCTATTGAATGTGGTGAAATTCTCCTGTTTCTTAATACTTTTATTAATAAGTGGAGAAAAGCAGATCAAGAGACAGACTGAATGATTAATGTATGGTTCTATTGGAATGTGGTCCGAATGCCCTGTTTCTTAATACTTTTGATAATAAGTGGAGAAAAGCAGATCAAGAGACAGACTGAATGATTAATGTATGGTTCTATTTGAATATTGGTGAAATTGTCCTGTTTCTTAATACTTTTGAAAATAAGTGGAGAAAAACAGATCGAGAGACAGACTGAATGATTAATGTATGGTTCTATTGGAATGTAGTGAAATTGTCCTGTTTTCGTAATACTTTTGATGGCAGTGAGAAAAGCAGATCAAGAGACAGACTGAATGATTATTTATGGTTCTATTGGAATGTGGTGAAATTGCCCTGTTTCTTAATACTTGATAATAAGTGAGAAAAGCAGATCAAGAGACAGACTGAATGATTAATGTATGGTTCTATTGGAATATAGTGGGGAATTGCCCTGTTTCTTAATACTTTTGATAATAAGTGGAGGAAAAGCAGATCAAGAGACAGACTGAATGATTTATGTATGGTTCTATTGGAATGTCATTGAAATTGTCTGTTTCTTAATACTTTTGATAATGATGGAGAAAAAGAAACAGATCAAGACAGACTGAATGATTAATGTATGGTTTCTATTGGAATCTGGTGAAATTGATATAACTGCTTAATACTTTTGATAATAAGTGAAAGAAACAGATCCAAGGTGAACTGAATGATTAATGTATGGTTCTATTGGAATGTAGTGAAATTGCCCTGTTTCTTAATACTTTTGATAATAAGTGGAGAAAAACAGGTCAAGAGACAGACTGAATGATTAATGTGGTTTCTATTTGGAATGCTAGTGAAATTGTCTGTTTCTTAATACTTTTGATAATAAGTGGAGAAAAGCAGATCAAGAGACAGACTGAATGATTAATGTGGACTCTGGAATGGTGAGGAGGACTGCCCTGTTTCTTAATACTTTTGATAATAAGTGGAGAAAAGCAGATCAAAGACAAGACTAGATGATTAATGTATGGTTCTATTGGAATGTAGTGAAATTGCCCTGTTTCTTAATACTTTTGATAATAAGTGGAGAAAAGCAGATCAAGAGACAGACTGAATGATTAATGTATGCTTCTATTGGAATGTAGTGAAATTGCCCTGTTTCTTAATACTTTTGATAATAAGTGGAGAAAGCAGGTCAAGAGACAGACTGAATGATTAATGTATGGTTCTATTGGAATGTAGTGAAATTGTCCTGTTTCTTAATACTTTTGATAATAAGTGGAGAAAAGCAGATCAAGAGACAGACTGAATGATTAATGTATGGTTCTATTGGAATGTGGTGAAATTACTGTTTCTTAATGTGATAATAAGTGGAAAAGCAGATCAAGAGACAATGGAGCTGAATGATTAATGTATGGTTCTATTGGAATGTAGTGAAATTGCCCTGTTTCTTAATACTTTTGATAATAAATTGGAGAAAAACAGATCAAGAGACAGACTGAATGATTAATGTATGGACTATTGGAATGTAGTGAAATTGTCCTGTTTCTTAATACTTTTGATAATAAGTGGAGAAAAGCAGATCAAGAGACAGACTGAATGATTAATGTATGGTTCTATTGGAATGTGGTGAAATTGCCTGTTTCTTAATACTTTTGATAATAAGTGGAGAAAAGCAGATCAAGAGACAGACTGAATGATTAATGTGGTTCTGTTGGGAATGTAGTGAAATTGCCCTGTTTCTTAATACTTTTGATAATAAGTGGAGAAAAGCAGATCAAGTGACAGACTGAATGATTAATGTATGGTTCTATTGGAATGTAGTGAAATTGTCCTGTTTCTTAATACTTTTGATAATAAGTGGAGAAAAGCAGATCAAGAGACAGACTGAATGATTAATGTATGGTTCTATTGGAATGTGGTGAAATTGCCCTGTTTCTTAATACTTTTGATAATAAGTGGAGAAAAGTAGGTCAAGAGACAGACTGAATGATTAATGTATGGTTCTATTGGAATGTAGTGAAATTGCCCTGTTTCTTAATACTTTTGATAATAAGTGGAGAAAAGCAGGTCAAGAGACAGACTGAATGATTAATGTATGGTTCTATTGGAATGTAGTGAAATTGTCCTGTTTCTTAATACTTTTGATAATAAGTGGAGAAAAGCAGATCAAGAGACAGACTGAATGATTAATGTATGGTTCTATTGGAATGTGGTGAAATTGTCCTGTTTCTTAATACTTTTGATAATAAGTGGAGAAAAGCAGATCAAGAGACAGACTGAATGATTAATGTATGGTTCTATTGGAATGTAGTGAAATTGCCCTGTTTCTTAATACTTTTGATAATAAGTGGAGAAAAGCAGATCAAGAGACAGACTGAATGATTAATGTATGGTTCTATTGGAATGTAGTGAAATTGTCCTGTTTCTTAATACTTTTGATAATAAGTGGAGAAAAGCAGATCAAGAGACAGACTGAATGATTAATGTATGGTTCTATTGGAATGTAGTGAAATTGTCCTGTTTCTTAATACTTTTGATAATAAGTGGAGAAAAGCAGATCAAGAGACAGACTGAATGATTAATGTATGGTTCTATTGGAATGTAGTGAAATTGTCCTGTTTCTTAATACTTTTGATAATAAGTGGAGAAAAGCAGGTCAAGAGACAGACTGAATGATTAATGTATGGTTCTATTGGAATGTAGTGAAATTGTCCTGTTTCTTAATACTTTTGATAATAAGTGGAGAAAAGCAGATCAAGAGACAGACTGAATTATTAATGTATGGTTCTATTGGAATGTAGTGAAATTGTCCTGTTTCTTAATACTTTTGATAATAGGTGGAGAAAAGCAGATCAAGAGACAGACTGAATGATTAATGTATGGTTCTATTGGAATGTAGTGAAATTGTCCTGTTTCTTAATACTTTTGATAATAAGTGGAGAAAAGCAGATCAAGAGACAGACTGAATGATTAATGTATGGTTCTATTGGAATGTAGTGAAATTGTCCTGTTTCTTAATACTTTTGATAATAAGTGGAGAAAAGCAGATCAAGAGACAGACTGAATGATTAATGTATGGTTCTATTGGAATGTGGTGAAATTGCCCTGTTTCTTAATACTTTTGATAATAAGTGGAGAAAAGCAGATCAAGAGACAGACTGAATGATTAATGTATGGTTCTATTGGAATGTAGTGAAATTGCCCTGTTTCTTAATACTTTTGATAATAAGTGGAGAAAAGCAGATCAAGAGACAGACTGAATGATTAATGTATGGTTCTATTGGAATGTAGTGAAATTATCCTGTTTCTTAATACTTTTGATAATAAGTGGAGAAAAGCAGATCAAGAGACAGACTGAATGATTAATGTATGGTTCTATTGAATGTAGAAATTGCTAAGTGTTTCTTAATACTTTTGATAATAAGTGGAGAAAAGCAGATCAAGAGACAGACTGAATGATTAATGTATGGTTCTATTGGAATGTAGTGAAATTGTCCTGTTTCTTAATACTTTTGATAATAAGTGGAGAAAAGCAGATCAAGAGACAGACTGAATGATTAATGTATGGTTCTATTGAATGTGGTGAAATTGCCCTGTTTCTTAATACTTTTGATAATAAGTGGAGAAAAGCAGATCAAGAGACAGACTGAATGATTAATGTATGGTTCTATTGGAATGTAGGGAAATTGTCCTGTTTCTTAATACTTTTGATAATAAGTGGAGAAAAGCAGATCAAGAGACAGACTGAATGATTAATGTATGGTTCTATTGGAATGTAGTGAAATTGTCCTGTTTCTTAATACTTTTGATAATAAGTGGAGAAAAGCAGATCAAGAGACAGACTGAATGATTAATGTATGGTTCTATTGGAATGTGGTGAAATTGCCCTGTTTCTTAATACTTTTGATAATAAGTGGAGAAAAGCAGATCAAGAGACAGACTGAATGATTAATGTATGGTTCTATTGGAATGTGGTGAAATTGCCCTGTTTCTTAATACTTTTGATAATAAGTGGAGAAAAGCAGATCAAGAGACAGACTGAATGATTAATGTATGGTTCTATTGGAATGTAGTGAAATTGTCCTGTTTCTTAATACTTTGATAATAAGTGGAGAAAAGCAGATCAAGAGACAGACTGAATGATTAATGTATGGTTCTATTGGAATGTGGTGAAATTGCCCTGTTTCTTAATACTTTTGATAATAAGTGGAGAAAGCAGATCAAGAGACAGACTGAATGATTAATGTATGGTTCTATTGGAATGTGGTGAAATTGCCCTGTTTCTTAATACTTTTGATAATAAGTGGAGAAAAAGCAGATCAAGAGACAGACTGAATGATTAATGTATGGTTCTATTGGAATGTGGTGAAATTGTCCTGTTTCTTAATACTTTTGATAATAAGTAAAAGCAGATCAAGAGACAGACTGAATGATTAATGTATGGTTCTATTGGAATTGTAGTGAAATTGTCCTGTTTCTTAATACTTTTGATAATAAGTGGAGAAAAGAGATCAAGAGACAGACTGAATGATTAATGTATGGTTCTATTGGAATGTTGGTGAAATTGTCCTGTTTCCTTAATACTTTTGATAATATGAGAAAAGCAGATCAAGAGACAGACTGAATGATTAATGTATGGTTCTATTGGAATGTAGTGAAATTGTCCTGTTTCTTAATACTTTTGATAATAAGTGGAGAAAAGCAGATCAAGAGACAGACTGAATGATTAATGTATGGTTCTATTGGAATGTGGTGAAATTGCCCTGTTTCTTAATACTTTTGATAATAAGTGGAGAAAAGCAGATCAAGAGACAGACTGAATGATTAATGTATGGTTCTATTGAATAGAAATTGCCCTGTTTCTTAATACTTTTGATAATAAGTGGAGAAAAGCAGATCAAGAGACAGACTGAATGATTAATGTATGGTTCTATTGGAATGTGGTGAAATTGTCCTGTTTCTTAATACTTTTGATAATAAGTGGAGAAAAGCAGATCAAGAGACAGACTGAATGATTAATGTATGGTTCTATTGGAATGTAGTGAAATTGTCCTGTTTCTTAATACTTTTGATAATAAGTGGAGAAAAGCAGATCAAGAGACAGACTGAATGATTAATGTATGGTTCTATTGGAATGTAGTGAAATTGTCCTGTTTCTTAATACTTTTGATAATAAGTGGAGAAAAGCAGATCAAGAGACAGACTGAATGATTAATGTATGGTTCTATTGGAATGTAGTGAAATTGTCCTGTTTCTTAATACTTTTGATAATAAGTGGAGAAAAGCAGATCAAGAGACAGACTGAATGATTAATGTATGGTTCTATTGGAATGTAGTGTGAAATTGTCCTGTTTCTTAATACTTTTGATAATAAGTGGAGAAAAGCAGATCAAGAGACAGACTGAATGATTAATGTATGGTTCTATTGGAATGTAGTGAAATTGTCCTGTTTCTTAATACTTTTGATAATAAGTGGAGAAAAGCAGATCAAGAGACAGACTGAATGATTAATGTATGGTTCTATTGGAATGTAGTGAAATTGTCCTGTTTCTTAATACTTTTGATAATAAGTGGAGAAAAGCAGATCAAGAGACAGACTGAATGATTAATGTATGGTTCTATTGGAATGTAGTGAAATTGTCCTGTTTCTTAATACTTTAGATAATAAGTGGAGAAAGCAGATCAAGAGACAGACTGAATGATTAATGTATGGTTCTATTGGAATGTGGTAAATTGTCCTGTTTCTGTACTTTTGATAATAGTGGAAAAGCAGATCAAGGAGACTAGATGATTAATGTGTTCTATTGGAATGTAAATGCAATTGTCTGTTTCTTAATACTTTTGATAATAAGTGGAGAAAAGCAGATCAGAGATAAAACAGACAGTTAATAATAGTTCTATGGAATGTAGTGAAATTGTCCTGTTTCTTAATACTTTTGATAATAAGTGGAGAAAAAGCAGATCGGGTAAGACTGAATGATTAATGCTATGTAGTTCTATTGGAATGTGGTGAAATTGCCCTGTTTCTTAATACTTTTGATAATAAGTGGAGAAAGCAAGAGACAGACTGAATGATTAATGTATGGTTCTATTGGAATGTGGTGAAATTACCCTGTTTCTTAATACTTTTTTTGATAATAGGTGGAGAAAAAGCAGATCAAGAGACAGACTGAATGATTAATGTATGGTTCTATTGGAATGGTAGAAATTGTCCTGTTTCTTCATGCTTTTAATAAATTAGGCATGGTCAGAACCAGACTGAATGATTAATGTATGGTTCATGGAATGTGAATGAAATTGCCTGTTTCTTAATACTTTTGATAATAAGTGGAAAAGCAGATCAGAACAGACTTCAGATGATTAATGTATGGTTCTATTGAATAACGGGTGAAATTGCCCTGTTTCTTAATACTATGATAATAAGTGGAGAAAAGCAGATCCAGAGACAGACTGAATGATTAATGTATGGTTCTATTGGAATGTGGTGAAATTGCCTGGCTGTATACTTTTGATAATAAGTGGAGAAAAGCAGATCAAAGACAGACTGAATGATTATGTGGTTCATTGGAATGTGGTGAAATTGCCCTGTTTCTTAATATTTTAAATGTAAGTGGAGAAAAGCAGATCAGGGAACAGACTGAATGATTAATGTGGTTCTATTGTGAATGTAGGTAATTGTCCTTTTCTTGTACTTTGATAATAAGTGGAGAAAAGCAGATCAAGAGACAGACTGAATGATTAATGGTTCTATTGGAATGTAGTGAAATTGTCCTGTTTCTTAATACTTTTGATAATAAGTGGAGAAAACTGATCAGAGACAGACTGAATGAGATTAATATGGTTCTATTGGAATGTAATTAATTGCTGTTTTCTTAATACTTTTGATAATAAGTGGAGAAAAGCAGATCAAGAGATGACTGAATGATTAATGTAGTTCTATTGAATCATGGTGAAAATTCTCATGATATTGTATACTTTTGATAATAAGTGGAGAAAAGCAGATCAAGACAGACTGAATGATTAATGTATGGTTCTATTGGATAGTGAAATTGTCCTGTTTCTTAATACTTTTGATAATAAGTGGAGAAAAGCAGATCAAGAGACAGACTGAATGATTAATGTATGATTCTGTTGGAATCATAGTGAAAATTGTCCTGTTTTCTTAATACTTTTGATTATAGTGGAAGAAAAGCAGATCCAGAAACAGACTGAATGATTAATGTATGGTTCTATTGGATATAATTGTAAATTGTCCTGTTTCTTAATACTTTTGATAATAGTGAGAGAAAAGCCAGATCAAGAGACAGACTGAATGATTAATGTAGTTTTCTATTGGAATGTAGTGAAATTGTCCTGTTTCTTAATGCTTTGATAATAGTGGAAAAAAGCAGATCAGACAGACTGAATGATTAATGTATAGTTTCTATTGGAATCCTGGTGAAATTGTCCTGTATATACTTTTGATAATAAGTGGAGAAAACGAATCAAGACAGACTGAATGATTAATGTATGGTTCTGTTAGATGGTAATTGTCTGTTTCTTAATACTTTTGATAATAGTGGGAGAAAAGCAGATCAAAGACAGACTGAATGATTAATGTATGGGACTATAACTAGATAGTGAGAATTATCTGTTCTTAATACTTTTATTAATAAGTGGAGAAAAGCAGATCAAGAGACAGACTGAATGATTAATGTGGTTCTATTGGAATGTAGTGAAATTGTCCTGTTTCTGTACTGATAAGTGGAAGAAAAAGCAGATCAAGAGACAGACTGAATGATTAATGTGGTTCTGAATGTAGTGAGAAATTGTCCTGTTTCTTAATACTTTTTGATAATAGTGGAGAAAAGCAGATCAAGAGACAGACTGAATGATTAATGTATGGTTCTATTGAATGTGGTGAAATTACCTGTTTCTTAATACTTTTGATAATAAGTGGAGAAAAGCAGATCAAAGACAGACTGAATGATTAATGTGGTTCTATTGGAATGTGGTGAAATTGTCCTGTTTCTGTCTGCAGTAATAAGTAGAAAAATAGTCAAAAACCGGGAAGCTGAATGATTAATGTATGGTTCTAATGAGATAGTGTGTCACTGTTTCTTAATACTTTTGATAATAAGTGGAGAAAAAGCAGATCAAGAGACAGACTGAATGATTAATGTATGGTTCTATTGGAATGTGGTGAAATTGCCCTGTTTTCTTAATACTTTTGATAATAAGTGGAGAAAAGCAGATCAGAGACAGACTGAATGATTAAATGTATGGTTCTGTGGAATGTAGTGAGAGAATTGCCTCTGTTTTTCTTAATGCTTTTGATAATAAGTGGAGAAAAGCAGATCAAGAGACAGACTGAATGATTAATGTATGGTTCTATTGGAATGTAGTGAAATTGTCCTGTTTCTTAATACTTTTGATAATAATAAAGGCTGGAGAAAGCAGATCCAAGAGACAGACTGAATGAATAATGTATGGTTCTATTGGAATGTGGTGAAATTGCCCTGTTTCTTAATACTTTTGATAATAAGTGGAGAAAAGCAGATCAAAGAGACAGACTGAATGATTAATGTATGGTTCTATTGGAGATGTAGTGAAATTGCCCTGTTTCTTAATACTTTTGATAATAAGTGGAGAAAAAGCAGGTCAAGGGACAGACTGAATGATTAATGTATGGTTCTATTGGAATGTAGTGAAATTGTCCTGTTTCTTAATACTTTTGATAATAAGTGGAGAAAAGCAGATCAAGAGACAGACTGAATGATTAATGTATGGTTCTATTGGAATGTGGTGAAATTGCCCTGTTTCTTAATACTTTTGATAATAAGTGGAGAAAAGCAGATCAAGAGACAGACTGAATGATTAATGTATGGTTCTATCGGAATGTAGTGAAATTGCCCTGTTTCTTAATACTTTTGATAATAAGTGGAGAAAAGCAGATCAAGAGACAGACTGAATGATTAATGTATGGTTCTATTGAATGTAGTGAAATTGCCCTGTTTCTTAATACTTTTGATAATAAAGGGAGAAAAGCAGGTCAAGAGACAGACTGAATGATTAATGTATGGTTCTATTGGAATGTAAAGGTGAAATTGTCCTGTTTCTTAATACTTTTGATAATAAGTGGAGAAAAGCAGATCAAGAGACAGACTGAATGATTAATGTATGGTTCTATTGAATGTGGTGAAATTGCCTTGTTTCTGAAATACTTTTGATAATAAGTGGAGAAAAGTAGTCAAGATGACAGACTGAATGATTAATGTATGGTTCTATTGGAATGGGGAAAGTGAAATTGCCCTGTTTCTTAATACTTTGATAATAAGTGGAGAAAAGCAGGTCAAGAGACAGACTGAATGATTAATGTATGGTTCTATTGGAATGTAGTGAAATTGTCCTTGTTTCTAATACTTTGATAATATGAGAAAAGCAGATCAAGAGACAGACTGAATGATTAATGTATGGTTCTATTGGAATGTGGTGAAATTGTCCTGTTTCTTAATACTTTTGCTAATAAGTGGAGAAAAGCAGATCAAGAGACAGACTGAATGATTAATGCATGGTTCTATTGGAATGTAGTGAAATTGCCCTGTTTCTTAATACTTTTGATAATAAGTGGAGAAAAGCAGATCAAGAGACAGACTGAATGATTAGCCATGGTTCTATTGGAATGTAGTGAAATTTCCAGTTTCTGAATACTTTTGATAATAAGTGGAGAAAGCAGATCAAGAGACAGACCTATTGAATGATTAATGTATGGTTCTATTGAATGTAGCAGAAATTCCCTGTCCTCTGTTTTTAATACTTTTGATAATAAGTGGAGAAAAGCAGACTGGCATAGACTGAATGATTAATGTATGGTTCTATTGGAATGGGGGTGTGAAATTGTCCTGTTTCTTAATACTTTTGATAATAAGTGGAGAAAAAGCAGATCAAGAGACAGACTGAATGATTAATGTGTGGTCCTATTGAATGTAGTGAAATTGTCCTGTTTCTTAATACTTTTGATAATAAGTGGAGAAAAGCAGATCAAGAGACAATTGGAATGATTACTAATGTATGGTTCTATTGAATGTAGGTGAAATTGTCCTGTTTCTTAATACTTTTGATAATAAGTGGAGAAAAGCAGATCAAGAGACAGACTGAATGATTAATGTATATTCATTGAATGTAGTGAAATTGTCCTGTTTCTTAATACTTTGGATAATAAGTGGAGAAAAGCAGATCAAGAGACAGACTGAATGATTAATGTATGGTTCCTATTGGAATGTAGTAAAATTGTCCTGTTTCTACTTTTGATAATAAGTGGAGAAAGCAGATCAAGAGACAGACTGAATGATTAATGTATGGTTCTATTGAATAAAGTGAAATTGTCCTGTTTTCTAATACTTTGATAATAAGTGGAGAAAAGCAGACCAAGAGACAGACTGAATGATTAATGTATGGTTCTATTGAATGTAGTGAAATTGTCCTGTTTCTTAATACTTTGGATAATAAGTGGAGAAAAGCAGGCCAAGAGACAGACTGAATGATTAATGTATGGTTCTATTGGAATGTAGGGAAATTGTCCTGTTTCTTAATATTTTTGATAATAAGTGGAGAAAAGCAGTTCAAGAGATGACTGAAATGATTAATGTATGGTCTCATTGGAATGTAGTGAAATTGTCCTGTTTCTTAATACTTTTGATAATAAGGGAGAAAAGCAGATCAAGAGACAGACGAATGATTTGGTGCATGGTTCTATTGAATGTAGTGAAATTATCCTGTTTTTTAATACTTTTTGATAATAAGTGGAGAAAAAGCAGATCAAGAGACAGACTGAATGATTAATGTATGGTTCTATTGGAATGTGGTTCCCCTGTTTCTTAATACTTTTGATAATAAGTGGAGAAAAGCAGAGATCAAGAGACAGACTGAATGATTAATGTATGGTTCTATTGGAATGTAGTGAAATTGCCCTGTTTCTTAATACTTTGATAATAAGTGGAGAAAGCAGATCAAGAGACAGACTGAATGATTAATGTATGGTTCTATTGGAATGTAGTGAAATTGTCCTGTTTCTTAATACTTTTGATAATAAGTGGGAGAAGTGCCAGATCAAGAGACAGACTTTGAATGAATAATGTATGGTTCTATTGGAATGTGGTGAAATTGCCCCTGTTTCTTAATACTTTTGATAATAAGTGGAGAAAAAGCAGATCAAGAGACAGACTGAATGATTAATAAGGGGCCCTATTGGAATGTAGTGAAATTGCCCTGTTTCTTAATACTTTTGATAATAAGTGGAGAAAGCAGGTCAAGGGACAGACTAATTAATAATGTATGGTTCTATTGAATTAGTGAAATTGTCCTGTTTCTTAATACTTTTGATAATAAGTGGAGAAAAGCAGATCAAGAGACAGACTGAATGATTAATGTATGGTTCTATTAAATGTGGTGAAATTGCCCTGTTTCTTACTTTTGATAATAAGTGGAGAAAAGCAGATCAAGAGACAGACTGAATGATTAATGTATGGTTCTATTGGAATGTAGTGAAATTGCCCTGTTTCTTAATACTTTTGATAATAAGTGGAGAAAAGCAGATCAAGAGACAGACTGAATGATTACGTATGTTCACAATGTAGTGAAATTGCCTGTTTCTTAATACTTTGATAATAAGTGGAGAAAAGCAGGTCAAGAGACAGACTGAATGATTAATGTATGGTTCTATTGAATGTAGTGAAATTGTCCTGTTTCTTAATACTTTGATAATAAGTGGAGAAAAGCAGATCAAGAGACAGACTGAATTTATTTAATGTATGGTTCTATTGGAATGTGAAATTGTTCCCTGGTTTCTTAATACTTTTGATAATAAGTGGAGAAAAGCAGATCAAGAGGATGACTGAATGATTAATGTATGGTTCTATTGGAATGTAGTGAAATTGCCCTGTTTCTTAATACTTTTGATAATAAGTGAGAAAAGCAGATCAAGAGACAGACTGAATGATTAATGTATGGTTCTATTGGAATGGGGTGAAATTTGTCCTGTTTCTTAATACTTTTGATAATAAGTGAGAAAAGCAGATCAAGAGACAGACTGAATGATTAATGGTTGTTCATTGAATGGTGAAATTGCCCTGTCTCTTAATACTTTTGATAATAAATTGGAAAAAGCAGATCAAAGAGGGACTTAATTTGAATGATTAATGTATGGTTCTATTGGAATGTAGTGAAATTGCCTATTTCTTAATACTTTGATAATAAGTGGAGAAAGCAGATCAAGAATGAACTGAATGAGATTAATGTATGGTTCTATTGGAATGTAGTGAAATTGTCTGTTTATACTTTTGATAATAAGTGGAGAAAAGCAGATCAAGAGACAGACTGAATGATTAATGTATGGTTCTGTGGAATGTGGTAGAAGAATACCCTAACACCTTATTTTTGATAATAAGTGGAGAAAGATGTGAGTCAAGAATTTTGAACAGATGATTCAATACCTTGGTTCCTTGGATATGGTGAAATTGCCTGTTTCTTATTTTTTGATAATGCAGTGGAGAAAAGCAGGTCAAGAGACTTGAATTTGAATGATTAATGTATGGTTTCTATTTGGAATGTAGGTAATTGTCCTGTTTCTTAATACTTTTGATAGTAGTGGAGAGAAAAGCAGATCAAGAGACAGACTGAATGATTAATGTATGGTTCTATTGGAATGTGGTGAAATTGTCCTGTTTCTTAATACTTTTGCCTAAATAAAGTGACAGATAAAGGTGGAACTGAATAATTAATATGTATGGTTCTATTGGAATGTAGTGAAATTGCCCTGTTTCTTAATACTTTTGATAATAAGTGGAGAAGAAAAGCAGATCAAGAGACAGACTGAATGAGGTCAATGTATGGTTCTATTGGAATGTAGTGAAATTGTCCTGTTTCTTAATACTTTTGATAATAAGTGGAGAAAAGCAGATCAAGAGACGAATGATTAATGTATGGTTCTATTGGAATGTAGTGAAATTGTCCTGTTTCTTAATACTTTTGATAATAAGTGGAGAAAAGCATATCAAGAGACAGACTGAATGATTAATGTATGGTTCTATTGGAATGTAGTGAAATTGTCCTGTTTCTTAATACTTTTACTGATAATAGTGGAAAAAGCAGATCAAGAGACAGACTGAATGATTAATGTGGTCCTATTGGAATGTAATTGAAATTGTCCTGTTTCTTAATACTTTTGATAATAAGTGGAGAAAAGCAGATCAAGAGACAGACTGAATGATTAATGTATGGTTCCTATTGGAATGTAGTGAAATTGTCCTGTTTCTTAATACTTTTGATAATAAGTGGAGAAAAGCAGATCAGAGAATGAGCCTGAATGATTAATGTATGGTTCTATTAAGATGTAGTGAAATTATGTCCTGTTTCTTGTAAACATTCTTTAAATTGGAGAAAAAGCAGATCAAGAGACAGACTGAATGATTAATGTATGGTTCTATTGGAATGTAGTGAAATTGTCCTGTTTCTTAATACTTTTGATAATAAGTGGAGAAAAGCAGATCAAGAGACAGACTGAATGATTAATGTATGGTTCTATTGGATGTAGACAGATGTGTTTCTTAATACTTTTGGTAATAAAGTGGAAAAACAGATTAAAGAGACAGACTGAATGATTAATGTATGGTTCTATTGGAATGTAGTGAAATTGTCCTGTTTCTTAATACTTTGATAATAAGTGGAGAAAAGCAGGTCAAGAGACAGACTGAATGATTAATGTATGGTTCTATTGGAATGTAGTGAAATTGTCCTGTTTCTTAATACTTTTGATAATAAGTGGAGAAAAGCAGATCAAGAGACAGACTGAATGATTAATGTATGGTTCTACTGGAATGTAGTGAAATTGTCCTGTTTCTTAATACTTTTGATAATAAGTGGAGAAAAGCAGATCAAGAATGACTGAATGATTTATGTATGGTTCTATTGGAATGTAGTGAAATTGTCCTGTTTTTTAATACTTTTGAACATGGTGGAAAAGCAGATCAGAGACAGACTGAATGATTAATGTATGGTTCTATTGGAATGTGAGTGAAATTGTCTGTTTCATCTTTTGATAATAAGTGGAGAAAAACAGATCAAGAGACAGACTGAATGATTAATGTATGGTTCTATTGGAATGTGGTGAAATTGCCCTGTTTCTTCATACTTTTGATAATAAGTGGAGAAAAGCAGATCAAGAGACAGACTGAATGATTAATGTATGGTTCTATTGGAATGTAGTGAAATTGTCCTGTTTCTTAATACTTTTGATAATAAGTGGAGAAAAGCAGGTCAGAGACAGACTGAATGATTAATGTATGGTTCTATTGGAATGTAGTGAAATTGTCCTGTTTCTTAATACTTTTGGATGACAAAGTGGAGAAAAGCAGATCAGAGACAGACTGAATGATTTATGTATGGTTCTATTGGAATGTAGTGAAATTGTCCTGTTTATTGTCTTTTTGATAATAAGTGGAGAAAAGCAGATCAAGACAGACTGAATGATTAATGTATGGTTCTATTGGAATGTAGTGAAATTGTCCTGTTTCTTAATACTTTTGATAATAAGTGGAAGAATGAGATCAAGAGACAGACTGAATGATTAATGTATGGTTCTGTTGAATGTGAGTGAAATTTTAAATGTGTTTCTTAGTACTTTTGATAATAAGTGGAGAAGAAAGCCAGTCAAGGACAGACTGAATGATTAATGTATGGTTCTTTTGGAATGTGGTGAAATTGCCCTGTTTCTTCATACTTTTGATAATAAGTGGAGAAAAGCAGATCAAGAGACAGACTGAATGATTAATGTATGGTTCTATTGGAATGTAGTGAAATTGCCCTGTTTCTTAATACTTTTGATAATAGGTGGAGAAAAGCAGGTCAAGAGACAGACTGAATGATTAATGTATGTTTCTATTGGAATGTAGTGAAATTGTCCTGTTTCTTAATACTTTTGATAATAAGTGGAGAAAAGCAGATCAAGAGACAGACTGAATGATTAATGTATGGTTCTATTGGAATGTGGTGAAATTGCCCTGTTTCTTAATACTTTTGATAATAAGTGGAGAAAAGTAGGTCAAGAGACAGACTGAATGATTAATGTATGGTTCTATTGGAATGTAGTGAAATTGCCCTGTTTCTTAATACTTTTGATAATAAGTGGAGAAAAGCAGGTCAAGAGACAGACTGAATGATTAATGTATGGTTCTATTGGAATGTAGTGAAATTGTCCTGTTTCTTAATACTTTTGATAATAAGTGGAGAAAAGCAGATCAAGAGACAGACTGAATGATTAATGTATGGTTCTATTGGAATGTGGTGAAATTGTCCTGTTTCTTAATACTTTTGCTAATAAGTGGAGAAAAGCAGATCAAGAGACAGACTGAATGATTAATGTATGGTTCTATTGGAATGTAGTGAAATTGCCCTGTTTCTTAATACTTTTGATAATAAGTGGAGAAAAGCAGATCAAGAGACAGACTGAATGATTAATGTATGGTTCTATTGGAATGTAGTGAAATTGTCCTGTTTCTTAATATTTTTGATAATAAGTGGAGAAAAGCAGATCAAGAGACAGACTGAATGATTAATGTATGGTTCTATTGGAATGTAGTGAAATTGTCCTGTTTCTTAATACTTTTGATAATAAGTGGAGAAAAGCAGATCAAGAGACAGACTGAATGATTAATGTATGGTTCTATTGGAATGTAGTGAAATTGTCCTGTTTCTTAATACTTTTGATAATAAGTGGAGAAAAGCAGATCAAGAGACAGACTGAATGATTAATGTGTGGTTCTATTGGAATGTAGTGAAATTGTCCTGTTTCTTAATACTTTTGATAATAAGTGGAGAAAAGCAGATCAAGAGACAGACTGAATGATTAATGTATGGTTCTATTGGAATGTAGTGAAATTGTCCTGTTTCTTAATACTTTTGATAATAAGTGGAGAAAAGCAGATCAAGAGACAGACTGAATGATTAATGTATGGTTCTATTGGAATGTAGTGAAATTGTGCTGTTTCTTAATACTTTTGATAATAAGTGGAGAAAAGCAGATCAGAGACAGACTGAATGATTAATGTATGGTTCTATTGGAATGTAGTGAAATTGTCCTGTTTCTTAATACTTTTGATAATAAGTGGAGAAAAGCAGATCAAGAGACAGACTGAATGATTAATGTATGGTTCTATTGGAATGTAGTGAAATTGTCCTGTTTCTTAATACTTTTGATAATAAGTGGAGAAAAGCAGATCAAGAGACAGACTGAATGATTAATGTATGGTTCTATTGGAATGTAGTGAAATTGTCCTGTTTCTTAATACTTTTGATAATAAGTGGAGAAAAGCAGGTCAAGAGACAGACTGAATGATTAATGTATGGTTCTATTGGAATGTAGTGAAATTGTCCTGTTTCTTAATACTTTTGATAATAAGTGGAGAAAAGCAGATCAAGAGACAGACTGAATGATTAATGTATGGTTCTATTGGAATGTAGTGAAATTGTCCTGTTTCTTAATACTTTTGATAATAAGTGGAGAAAAGCAGATCAAGAGACAGACTGAATGATTTATGTATGGTTCTATTGGAATGTAGTGAAATTGTCCTGTTTTTTAATACTTTTGATAATAAGTGGAGAAAAGCAGATCAAGAGACAGACTGAATGATTAATGTATGGTTCTATTGGAATGTAGTGAAATTGTCCTGTTTCTTAATACTTTTGATAATAAGTGGAGAAAAGCAGATCAAGAGACAGACTGAATGATTAATGTATGGTTCTATTGGAATGGTGAAATTGCCCTGTTTCTTCATACTTTTGATAATAAGTGGAGAAAAGCAGATCAAGAGACAGACTGAATGATTAATGTATGGTTCTATTGGAATGTAGTGAAATTGTCCTGTTTCTTAATACTTTTGATAATAAGTGGAGAAAAGCAGGTCAAGAGACAGACTGAATGATTAATGTATGGTTCTATTGGAATGTAGTGAAATTGTCCTGTTTCTTAATACTTTTGATAATAAGTGGAGAAAAGCAGATCAAGAGACAGACTGAATGATTAATGTATGGTTCTATTGGAATGTAGTGAAATTGTCCTGTTTCTTAATACTTTTGATAATAAGTGGAGAAAAGCAGGTCAAGAGACAGACTGAATGATTAATGTATGGTTCTATTGGAATGTAGTGAAATTGTCCTGTTTCTTAATACTTTTGATAATAAGTGGAGAAAAGCAGATCAAGAGACAGACTGAATGATTAATGTATGGTTCTATTGGAATGTAGTGAAATTGTCCTGTTTCTTAATACTTTTGATAATAAGTGGAGAAAAGCAGATCAAGAGACAGACTGAATGATTTATGTATGGTTCTATTGGAATGTAGTGAAATTGTCCTGTTTTTTAATACTTTTGATAATAAGTGGAGAAAAGCCAGATCAAGAGACAGACTGAATGATTAATGTATGGTTCTATTGGAATGTAGTGAAATTGTCCTGTTTCTTAATACTTTTGATAATAAGTGGAGAAAAGCAGATCAAGAGACAGACTGAATGATTAATGTATGGTTCTATTGGAATGTGGTGAAATTGCCCTGTTTCTTCATACTTTTGATAATAAGTGGAGAAAAGCAGATCAAGAGACAGACTGAATGATTAATGTATGGTTCTATTGGAATGTAGTGAAATTGTCCTGTTTCTTAATACTTTTGATAATAAGTGGAGAAAAGCAGGTCAGAGACAGACTGAATGATTAATGTATGGTTCTATTGGAATGTAGTGAAATTGTCCTGTTTCTTAATACTTTTGATAATAAGTGGAGAAAAGCAGATCAAGAGACAGACTGAATGATTTATGTATGGTTCTATTGGAATGTGGTAGAGAAATTGTCCTGTTTCTTAATACTTTTGATAATAAGTGGAGAAAAGCAGATCAAGAGACAGACTGAATGATTAATGTATGGTTCTATTGGAATGTAGTGAAATTGTCCTGTTTCTTAATACTTTTGATAATAAGTGGAGAAAAGCAGATCAAGGTGAACTGAATGATTAATGTATGGTTCTATTGGAATGTAGTGAAATTGTCCTGTTTCTTAATACTTTTGATAATAAGTGGAGAAAAGCAGATCAAGAGACAGACTGAATGATTAATGTATGGTTCTATTGGAATGTGGTGAAATTGCCCTGTTTCTTCATACTTTTGATAATAAGTGGAAAAGCAGATCAGAGACAGACTGAATGATTAATGTATGGTTCTATTGGAATGTGAGTGAAATTTCCTGTTTCTTAATACTTTTGATAATAGGTGGAGAAAAGCAGGTCAAGAGACAGACTGAATGATTAATGTATGGTTCTATTGGAATGTAGTGAAATTATCCTGTTTCTTAATACTTTTGATAATAAGTGGAGAAAAGCAGATCAAGAGACAGACTGAATGATTAATGTATGGTTCTATTGGAATGTGTTGAAATTGCCCTGTTTCTTAATACTTTTGATAATAAGTGGAGAAAAGCAGATCAAGAGACAGACTGAATGATTAATGTATGGTTCTATTGGAATGTAGTGAAATTGTCCTGTTTCTTAATACTTTTGATAAGTGGAGAAAAGCAGATCAAGAGACAGACTGAATGATTAATGTATGGTTCTATTGGAATGTGGTGAAATTGCCCTGTTTCTTAATACTTTTGATAATAAGTGGAGAAAAGCAGATCAAAGAGAGATTAAGACTGAATGATTAATGTATGGTTCTATTGGAATGTAGTGAAATTGCCCTGTTTCTTAATACTTTTGATAATAAGTGGAGAAAAGCAGATCAAGACAGACTGAATGATTAATGTATGGTTCTATTGGAATGTAGTGAAATTGTCCTGTTTCTTAATACTTTTGACAAATTGGAGAAAAGCAGATCAAGAGACAGACTGAATGATTAATGTATGGTTCTATTGGAATGTGGTGAAATTGCCCTGTTTCTTAATACTTTTGATAATAAGTGGAGAAAAGCAGATCAAGAGACAGACTGAATGATTAATGTATGGTTCTATTGGAATGTAGTGAAATTGCCCTGTTTCTTAATACTTTTGATAATAAGTGGAGAAAAGCAGGTCAAGAGACAGACTGAATGATTAATGTATGGTTCTATTGGAATGTGGTGAAATTGTCCTGTTTCTTAATACTTTTGATAATAAGTGGAGAAAAAGCAGATCAAGAGACAGACTGAATGATTAATGTATGGTTCTATTGGAATGTGGTGAAATTGCCCTGTTTCTTAATACTTTTGATAATAAGTGGAAAAGCAGATCAAGAGACAGACTGAATGATTAATGTATGGTTCTATTGGAATGTGGTGAAATTGCCCTGTTTCTTAATACTTTTGATAATAAGTGGAGAAAAGCAGATCAAGAGACAGACTGAATGATTAATGTATGGTTCTATTGGAATGTGGTGAAATTGCCCTGTTTCTTAATACTTTTGATAATAAGTGGAGAAAAACAGATCAAGAGACAGACTGAATGATTAATGTATGGTTCTATTGGAATGTAGTGAAATTGTCCTGTTTCTTAATACTTTTGATAATAAGTGGAAAGCAGATCCAAAGACAGACTGAATGATTAATGTATGGTTCTATTGGAATGTGGTGAAATTGCCCTGTTTCTTAATACTTTTGATAATAAGTGGAGAAAAGCAGATCAAGAGACAGACTGAATGATTAATGTATGGTTCTATTGGAATGTAGTGAAATTGTCCTGTTTCTTAATACTTTTGATAATAAGTGGAGAAAAGCAGATCAAGAGACAGACTGAATGATTAATGTATGGTTCTATTGGAATGTAGTGAAATTGTCCTGTTTTCTTAATACTTTTGATAATAAGTGAAGAAAAAGCAGATCAAAGAGACAGACTGAATGATTAATGTATGGTTATATTGGAATGTGGTGAAATTGCCCTGTTTCTTAATACTTTTGATAATAAGTGGAGAAAAGCAGATCAAGAGACAGACTGAATGATTAATGTATGGTTCTATTGGAATGTGGTGAAATTGCCCTGTTTCTTAATACTTTTGATAATAAGTGGAGAAAAGCAGATCAAGAGACAGACTGAATGATTAATGTATGGTTCTATTGGAATGTGGTGAAATTGCCCTGTTTCTTAATACTTTTGATAATAAGTGGAGAAAAGCAGATCAAGAGACAGACTGAATGATTAATGTATGGTTCTATTGGAATGTGGTGAAATTGTCCTGTTTCTTAATACTTTTGATAATAAGTGGAGAAAAGCAGATCAAGAGACAGACTGAATGATTAATGTATGGTTCTATTGGAATGTGGTGAAATTGTCCTGTTTCTTAATACTTTTGATAATAAGTGGAGAAAAGCAGATCAAGAGACAGACTGAATGATTAATGTATGGTTCTATTGGAATGTGGTGAAATTTTCCTGTTTCTTAATACTTTTGATAATAAGTGGAGAAAAGCAGATCAAGAGACAGACTGAATGATTAATGTATGGTTCTATTGGAATGTGGTGAAATTGCCCTGTTTCTTAATACTATTGATAATAAGTGGAAAGAAGCAGATCAAGAGACAGACTGAATGATTAATGTATGGTTCTATTGGAATGTGGTAAAATTGTCCTGTTTCTTAATACTTTTGATAATAAGTGGAGAAACGCAGATCAAGAGACAGACTGAATGATTAATGTATGGTTCTATTGGAATGTGGTGAAATTGCCCTGTTTCTTAATACTATTGATAATAAGTGGAGAAAAGCAGATCAAGAGACAGACTGAATGATTAATGTATGGTTCTATTGGAATGTGGTGAAATTGTCCTGTTTCTTAATACTTTTGATAATAAGTGGAGAAAAGCAGATCAAGAGACAGACTGAATGATTAATGTATGGTTCTATTGGAATGTGGTGAAATTGCCCTGTTTCTTAATACTATTGATAATAAGTGGAGAAAAGCAGATCAAGAGACAGACTGAATGATTAATGTATGGTTCTATTGGAATGTGGTGAAATTGCCCTGTTTCTTAATACTTTTGATAATAAGTGGAGAAAAGCAGATCAAGAGACAGACTGAATGATTAATGTATGGTTCTATTGGAATGTAGTGAAATTGCCCTGTTTCTTAATACTTTTGATAATAAGTGGAGAAAAGCAGATCAAGAGACAGACTGAATGATTAATGTATGGTTCTATTGGAATGTAGTGAAATTGTCCTGTTTCTTAATACTTTTGATAATAAGTGGAGAAAAGCAGATCAAGAGACAGACTGAATGATTAATGTATGGTTCTATTGGAATGTGGTGAAATTGCCCTGTTTCTTAATACTTTTGATAATAAGTGGAGAAAAGCAGATCAAGAGACAGAGAATGAATGATTGGAACCCGTATGGTTCTATTGAATGTAGTGAAATTGCCCTTGGTTTCTTAATACTTTTGATAATAAGTGGAGAAAAGTGCCAGGTCAAGAGACAGACTGAATGATTAATGTGGTTCTATTGGAATTGTGGTGAAATTGCCTGTTTCTTAATTACTTTTGGAATGAATAAGTGGAGAAAAGCAGATGAAAGACAGACTTGAATGATTAATGTATGGTTCCTATTGAATTTGTTAAATTGCGCTTAATACTTTTGATAATAAGTGGAGAAAAGCAGATCAAGAGACAGACTGAATGATTAATGTATGGTTCTATTGGAATGGTGAAATTGCCCTGTTTCTTAATACTTTTGATAATAAGTGGAGAAAAGCAGATCAAGAGACAGACTGAATGATTAATGTACATGGTTCTATTGGAATGTGGTGTTGCCTGTTTCTTAATACTTTTGATAATAAGTGGAGAAAGCAGATCAAGAGACAGACTGAATGATTAATGTATGGTTCTATTGGAATGTGGTGAAATTGCCCTGTTTCTTAATACTTTGATAATAAGTGAGAAAAGCAGATCAAGAGACAGACTGAATGATTAATGTATGGTTCTATTGGAATGTGGTGAAATTGTCCTTGTTTCTTAATACTTTTGATAATAAGTGGAGAAAAGCAGATCAAGAGACAGACTGAATGATTAATGTATGGTTCTATTGGAATGGTGAAATTGCCCTGTTTGTAATACTATTGATAAGTGGAGAAAAGCAGATAAAAGAGACAGACTGAATGATTAATGTATGGTTCTATTGGGTAACAGATAAAAGTGTCCTTCCCTTCCCAATACTTTTGATAATAAGTGGAGAAAAGCAGATCAAGACAGACTGAATGATTAATGTGTGGTTCTATTGGAATGTGGTGAAATTGTCACAACACTATACAATACTTTTGATAATAGAATGGAGAAAGCAGATCAAGAGACCAGAATGAATGATTAATGTATGGATTTCTATTGGAATGTGGTGAAATTGCCCTGTTTCTTAATACTATTGATAATAAGTAGAGAAAAGCAGATCAAAGACAGACTGAATGATTAATGTGGTTCTGTGGAATGTGGTGAAATTGTCCTGTTTCACCAATAGCACCATTCTTCAAGTGGAAAAACAGATCAGAGACAGAATGAATGATTAATGTATGGTTCTATTGAATGTGGTGAAATTGTCTGTTTCTTAATACTTTTGATAATAAGTGGAAAAAAGCAGATCAAAGAGAGACAGACTGAATGATTAATGTAAGTTCTGTGGAATGTGGTGAAATTGTCCTGCTTTCTTGATGCTTTTGATAATAAGTGGAGAAAAGCAGATCAAGAGACAGACTGAATGGATTAATGTATGGATTCTATTGGAATGTGAGTGAAATTGTCCTGTTTCTGTGCTTTTGATAATAGAGGCGGAGAAAAACAGATCAGAGACAGACTTAATGATTAATGTGGACTACTGTTGGAATGTGAATGAAATTGCCTATTTCTTAATACTTTTGATAGCAGTGGAAAAGCAGTCAAGACAGACTGAATGATTAATGTATGTGGTTCTATTGGAATGTGGTGGTGTCCTGTTTCTTAATGCTTTTGATAATAAGTGAAGAAAAACTAAGATCAAGAGACAGACTGAGAATGATTCAGTAATAATTTCTCTTGGAATGTTGTGAAAGTGCCTGTTTCTTAATACTTTTGATAATAAGTGAAGAAAAGCAGGTCAGGAATGAACTGAATGATTAATGTACGTTTCACTGTGGAATGTGGTGAAATTACCCTGTTTCTTAATACTGATAATAAGTGGAAAGAAGCAGGTCTGAGAATGAATAGAATGATTAATGTATGGTTCTATTGAATGTGGTGAAATTACCTCATTTCTTAATACTTTTGATAATAGTGGAGAAAAGCAGTTTCAAGGAACAGACTGAATGATTAATGTATGGTTCTATTGGAATGTGGTAGAGGTATCCTGTTTCTTAATACTTTTGATAATAAGTGGAGAAAAACTGATCAAAGACAGACTGAATGATTAATGTGGATATATTGGAGATGTGGTGAAATTGTGTCCATGTTTCTTAATACTTTTGATAATAAGTGGAGAAAAGTAGGTCAAGAGACAGACTGAATGATTAATGTCTGGTTCTATTGGAATGGTGAAATTCCTGTTTCTTAGCCACTTTTGACATCGTGAAAAAAGCAGATCAAGAAGGCAGACTGAATGATTAATGTCATTTCTCTTGGAATGTTGTGAAATTGCCCTGTTTATTAAAGGTAATAAGTGAAGAAAAGCAGATCAAGAGATAGACTGAATGATTAATGTATGTTTCTCTTGGAATGTGGTGAAATTGCCCTGTTTCTTAATACTATTGATAATAAGTGGAGAAAAGCAGGTCAAGAGACAGACTGAATGATTAATGTATGGTTCTATTGGAATGTGGTGAAATTGCCCTGTTTCTTAATACTTTTGATAATAAGTGGAGAAAAGCAGTTCAAGAGACAGACTGAATGATTAATGTATGGTTCTATTGGAATATGGTGATTTGTCTGTTATGGTATAGGGTGAGATTTTATTTAGGTCAAGGTTATCATGAAAAAACAACACTATCATTCTAACTTGCAAAGATGCTATACTATCTGTTGTATGCATAATCGAAAAAAATCCATTTTCCAAGAAGACAGTGATCGGAAACATTGTTCTAAATTATATCAAAATTGGTTCGAGCCAAAAAAAAATAAAAAATAAAAATAAACGAAAATTTTGTTAATTATGACCTGGCTCCCTCAATCTACTGACCTATCTCCGATTGAATTAGCATTAAATGAATTTGATAAAAGAATACCAAACGCGTGAGAGTGAGCTTTCTCAGTGCCTGAAGAATAATGTGGAGAGTTTGTCATTTAAGTTTTTTTTTCTAAAAGTGTTGGAAAGAATGCCAAGGATTTGTAAAACTTCAATTAAGAAAGATGAAGAGTTTTTTTGGTGAAAACATGGAATTAAAATATTTTTTGTTGGAAAGTCGGTTCTCAGCCAAGACATGAGTAGAAGCTATGACACTTATATTTAGTATGGAAAGTGAGACACAGAGATCCTAAAAGCGAATTGGCATGGCAAATGACACGTTTCCGAAGCTGAGTAAAGTATTAAGACACAGGAAACTTTCACTAGAAACAAAGAAGAGAGTACTGGATTGCTATGTGATGTCAGTTCCTCAATATGGCAGTGAATGTTGGACAATATCAGCAAAGATGAAAGGAAAACTTGAAGCAGCTGAAATGTGGTTCTACAGAAGGATGCTGCGGATATCGTGGACCGAGCATGTGAGCAATAACGAGGTGTGGTAAAGAATGGTAACGAAAAGGAAATTAATATTGAGCATCAGGAAGAGACAACTGATGTTTCTGGGACATGCAATGAGGAAGAAGAGCTTGGAGAACCTGATACTAACAGGCCAGATAGAGAGAAAAAGAAACAGAGGAAAGCAGCGGATAACATATTTGAAGAGCCTGAGCTGTTGGATGACAGAGACTGACTGAGAGACGTTACAGGAGAAAGCGTGCTAAGAGCCAACAGAGATAGGGAAACGTGGAAGGCAATGATCGCCTACGTCCTGAAAGGACAAGGTACATAGAAGAAGAAGACCTCTTTCACAGAAATGCATTTTGACAGTGTTCTATCAATAATTAAACTTATTTTCATAATTGAAATCCATTGAATTTTTTTGAGAAGATAAACAGTGTAAAAAACACTATTGGGATCTCAAGTGTTCAGAGAAAACTTAATAGAAAAGCTTTGGTCAATCTTTATATTTGATTCTATAGGCAAACATTTGTCGGTTTATACTTGATTCTATAGGCAAACATTTGTCGGTTTATATTTGATTCTATAGGCAAATATTTGTCGGTTTATACTTGATTCTATAGGCAAACATTTGTCGGCTTATACTTGATTCTATAGGCAAACATTTGTCGGTTCATATTTGATTCTATAGGCAAACATTTGTCGGTTTATACTTGATTCTATAGGCAAACATTTGTCGGTTTATATTTGATTCTATAGGCAAACATTTGTCGGTTTATATTTGATTCTATAGGCAAACATTTGTCGGTTTATACTTGATTCTATAGGCAAACATTTGTCGGTTTATATTTGATTCTATAGGCAAACATTTGTCGGTTCATATTTGATTCTATAGGCAAACATTTGTCGGTTTATACTTGATTCTATAGGCAAACATTTGTCGGTTTATATTTGATTCTATAGGCAAACATTTGTCGGTTTATATTTGATTCTGTAGGCAAACATTTGTCGGTTTATACTTGATTCTGTAGGCAAACATTTGTCGGTTTATATTTGATTCTATAGGCAAACATTTGTCGGTTTATACTTGATTCTGTAGGCAAATATTTGTCGGTTTATACTTGATTCAGCAATTAAACATTGATCGTTTTATAGTTGAGTTTATAGTTGAGTTTATGGGTAAACATTGGTCAGTATTTACTTGATTCTATATGTAGACATTAGTCAGTTTTATACTTGGGGCTATATACAAACATTGACGAATTTATAGTTGAGTCTATAGGAAAAATTGGTCGGCTTATACTTGAGTCTATAAGTAAACATTTGTCGTTTTTATAATTAATTCTATAGATAAACATTGGTAGGTCTATACTTGAGAACATAGAAAAACTTTGGTCGGTTTACACTCGATTATATAGAAAAACATTGATTGGTTTATACGTGTCTTTACCAGCAAACATTGGTCGGTTCATACTTGAGTCTATAAATAAACATGGGTTGGCTTATACTTGAGACTATAGGTAAACATTGGTCAGTTTATATTTGAGTTTATAGGCAAATGTTCAGTTTATACTTGAGTCTATAAGTAAATATTTGTTGATTTTATACCTGTGTATATAGATAAACTTTGAGGACCTATATCCGACACTGAAAGCATCCGCCTGACTCGTTTTGCAAGGTCTTTCCCTTTTGCAGTGGATGCAGTTAAGTAATATTCTATATTCCACCGACAAACTTATGTTTGAGATTTGTATCTTGTCAAAAAAAAAAAAAGACACCATTAAATTTACTGAAATTTACTCAGATTTTCACAGAAATTCTATTCATTCGCCCTCAAAGTCTAGTTGCATTAGTGTATAGGTGACTGGGTAGAAGCCACTAGATACCAGAATTGAGACGCGACACCGTGGATCGTCTTAAAATTTTACTTTTTTTTCTTTAATCATTTCGCCCCAAGCAAGGCGGTACCGCCACTGATGCGCATAAGAGTAAAAGTTTAGACAGGAGACGAGTGAAGAGAAAGACGAACCAGTTACAGTGGGGTGTCAGAGAAAGGGAAAGAGAAGAATGGGAACACAGGTGTGAAGGCAGTCGCGAAGGTAGAGAGAAAAGAAAAGAACAAGATATATGGGGTTATGTAGAAAGGACTGGCGTCAAGTGGATAAGAGATGGGTATTGACATTGCATTTAAATTCCTGGAGGAATTTAATGATTTAATGTATTTAATGATAGAATGGCTGAAAACGGAACCATTGGTTTTGATATGTGATCATTTCGTTGCAACTAACTAGTGTTTTCATCTGACACGAAGTGGAAAGATCAAATTAAATTAATTACTGTTAAGTTCACAGCTAAGAACGTTGGGTCACTATGTCATGTTAGACAATTTTGTTGCCAGAAGCTATCATACATAATTATTAAACTACCATTCGTCCTTGCTTTGAATATTGCTGTTACATCTAATCTGGTGATCCTGATACATATTTAGAGATTATAGCTAAAATCCAAAGAAGAATCTGCAATGTTATTTGTCCTGACCTGGCATCTCTGCTTCTCTTCTTTTCGCACCACCGTAACTTAGCCGCTCTGTAGCTTCTTTATGTCTACTTACATGGTAATTGTTCTAATCAAAATGTCCTCTATGGTACCTCAACTTTCAGAATTTAAGCGCAGTACTAGATTAGCAGTTAGGTCTTATCAATTTACAGTTGAAATGGCTAGATATAACTGTAACTTTTTATCCTTACAGATTCTTTTCTCTCACTTCTGTCTTATGGAATTCTGTTTCGGCTTTTTGTTTCCCAGTCAATTTTGATTTTCCAAAATTTAAATGCAATGTCAATCATTATCTTCTGTCTTTTGAATTCTTATTCTTTTATTGTTCTCTCTCCTTGATAGTAGGATGTGCGTTGTGGTGCAGTGGATATCGGCACGGAACGACAAATCAGGGAGCAGAGTTCGTATTCCAGTTGAATTCCTTGCATTAACTTACGCACAAATACACTTGGGAAAAGTAATAATCCGTCTCTTCCCTCCAGTTATGGGTTAAATAATAGAACAGATTGTGTTCTATAGCCTTGTTTGGCAACCAGTCTACCACAGAAAGCAATGGCAACCTACTGCGAGATAAATTATGAACTTTTTTTAATAAGCCTTTTGAAATTGAACTTCCAATTTAATTAATTTATTGACCAATAAGAACACACAGCGCAAAATTAAAAGAAGAAAAAAGATCTCGTTGTAATTGAACGCACCAAATATGGACAAACACCAAAAGCGTATTTCAAATGATGTATATGTTGTGAATCCAGTTTGTTGTGGAGTTGTAGCGAAATTTCGCCACAAAATTTTAGTGACCGGTTTTGGCCGGAAGCAAGACACGGAACAAGAAGGTAGATTCAAACAGTGTATTAGTATAACCAGATATACACAAGAAGTAACTAAGAAATAAGTAAGTCCGAAGGTATTATTACGCTGCGTATTGCCTGACTAGTAGCTGTCGTCAACTGCCTTCGTTAACTGCCCTTAACGTTAAGTGCTCTTGTTCATTGCTCTCCAGAAGTCACGCAGGTAATCATATACAACGAGAGGAAGAGTCCATTTCTAGTAGAAGGGCATTATAACAGTATGTATAAATGAAAAAAAAAATAGGAACATTCTTTTTTCGACCAATGCGATTTTTGCATTATGCATAATTTCTATGAACAATTTTGAACCAATCATTTTTCGTATATATATGACCTGAAATATCCGAGGTCCTTTGGATTTCAGTTGGGATATCATTTGGCAACTCTAATACGTGAAGGCCAGGAGTTGGACTCTACTGTCAGAGGCGATCTGAGACGAGGTTTTAAAGGTATTTTTATAGATCAGCTGACTGCATAGTCTACTTAGTTAAATGTATTATTTTCCTGTTTTTATTTCCGTAAAATGACGCAACGCAGCAATCTGAGTAAAGCACAAAAGTCTGCAGCTGCCTTAGAAAGAGAAAAAAAAAATTAAGTCAATCGCTGAAAACAAACAAACAAAAAAAAAACTCTCAAAGTTCTTGGAAATAGCTCAGCTGACGCGAAAATATTTAGATCAGCCGCCTGTGCTAAACAATGGAAAATGGAATTAGCAATGTTTCTTCAAATCCCAATTCGTCCAGTTTTATTGGTTGCGGGAACGGATAGCTGAGGGATTCTGAAGCCCTTTATTCTTGTTGGGAGTGAAACCTAAACAGAAAACTTAACTATGACAATAACTAATATAATAATATAATATTATAATATAATATAATAATGTAATATAATAATATATTATAATATTATATTATAATATAATATAATAATATAATATAATATATTATAATATTGTAACATAATATAATATAATATAATAATATATTATAATATTATATGATATAATATAATAATATATTTTTTTAATCATATCACCCCGAGCAATGCGGTAACGCCACTGATGTGCAGGGGGCTACTTAAGAGTAAGAAGATTGGAAAAGAGAAAACCGGAAACCACATCTAAAAACAGGGAACAAGCGATGAGCCACTACACCTGTTCAATAGACGTGGGTGGAGTGTGAATCGGGCGATAATTTAGTCTATCTACTCCAATTGGAAAAGAAAAAAAGTGTAAAAAGATTGGAAAAGAGAAAACCGGAAACTACATCCTAAACAGGGAACAAAGGATGAGCCTCTACACCTGTTCAATAGACGTGGGTGGAGTGTGAACCGGGCGATAATTTAGTCTATCTACTCCAATTGGAAAAGAAAAAAAAGAATAAAAAGATTGGAAAAGAGAAAACCGGAAACTACATCCTAAACAGGGAACAAAGGATGAGCCTCTGGTACAATGAGGATAGTTGATTTTTATCAATAAGAAATGAAGGAATAAAATTTAATTGCTTCTGGTACAAGGAGGATAGTTGATTTTTACCCAGAAGAAATGAAGGAACAAAATTTAATTGCTTCTGCTACAAAGAGGATAGTTGATTTTTATCCATAAGATATGAAGGAACAAAATTTAATTGCTTCTGGTACAAGGAGGATAGTTGATTTTTATCCATAAGATATGAAGGAACAAAATTTAATTGCTTCTGGTACAAGGAGGATAGTTGATTTTTATCCATAAGATATGAAGGAACAAAATTTAATTGCTTCTGGTACAAGGAGGATAGTTGATTTTTATCCATAAGATATGAAGGAACAAAATTTAATTGCTTCTGGTACAAGGAGGATAGTTGATTTTTATCCATAAGATATGAAGGAACAAAATTTAATTGCTTCTGGTACAAGGAGGATAGTTGATTTTTATCCATAAGATATGAAGGAACAAAATTTAATTGCTTCTGGTACAAGGAGGATAGTTGATTTTTATCCATAAGATATGAAGGAACAAAATTTAATTGCTTCTGGTACAAGGAGGATAGTTGATTTTTATCCATAAGATATGAAGGAACAAAATTTAATTGCTTCTAGTACAAGGAGGATAGTTGATTTTTATCTAGAAGAAACGAAGGAACAAAATTTAATTGCTTCTGGTACAAGGGGATAGTTGAATTTTATCAATAAGATATTAAGGAATATAATTTAATTGCTTCTAGTACAAGGAGGATAGTTGATTTTTATCCATAAGAAATGAAGGAACAAAATTTAATTGCTTCTGGTACAAGGAGGATAGTTGAATTTTATCCAGAAGAAATGAAGGAACAAATGTTTGTTGCTTCTAGTACAAGGGGGAGTGTTGATTTTTATCCATAAGAAATGAAGGAAAAGAATTTAATTGCTTCTAGTACAAGGAGGATAGTTGATTTTTTAAGCGCCGCTTAGATGTGATATACGGCCGAAAGTATGGTGTACCCATTAAGGATCGAACTCACTACTCACTTATAACTCGTTTTATCGAGATAAGCTTGCTAACCATTACACCAAGTACCAAGAAGGACAGTAACATGTCAGTCAGTCAGTTGAGTGCCATACGTGATACACGCTTGGGTGATCATGTCTCGACAGAGACATGACTGACTGGGCAGAAGATTATACCGCAGAAGTTTGCCATTGTTTTCTGCACTAGACTGGTTGCCGACCAAGGCTATAGAACCCAATCTGTCCTGTTATTTAACCCATAACTGGAAGAAATAGGCGATTTATACCTTTCTCAAGGGTATTTTCGCGTAAGTGAATGCAATGAATTCAGCTGGAATTCGAACTCGGCTCCCCTATTTCTCGTTCCGAGCCGATATCCAATCCACCATTTGCTACTAATTCTTTTTTTAACATAAATTTTTTTATCCTTCAAAAATCTAAGGTATGCATGGTATGCCTTGAATACATTGAGCTTTCACCACTGGTGAACTGTAGCAGAGTTCATGGGTCCAAAGTTTATATTTGTTATTGCTGATGAAATAAAAATCGTCAAGGTACTCGACTACTGTGGACTCCACACCAGATGTCATGCGTGTAAATCAGCTATCTGTGAATCTCCACTGTGTATTACAGTTTCGGCACTTTGAATATCTCATTAAGTTTATAAAAATGCTTTAACATACGAGATTTGAAATTGCAAAAATTATTCTTCATTTCTTTGACAACAATATTGAACAGGTTAAGAGGCTCATCCCTTGTTCCCTGTTTAGGATGTGGTTTCCGACTTTCTCTTTTCTAATCCTCTCATTTTGTTTTTGTTTTTTCAATTGGAGTAGATAGATCTATCTATCGCCCGGTTCACACTCCACCCACGTCTATTGAACAGGTTAAGAGGCTCATCCTTTGCTCCCTGTTTAGGATGTGGTTTCCGGCTTTCTCTTTTCCAATCTTCTCACTGTTCTTTTTTTTTTCATTTGGAGTAGATAGATCTATCTATCGCCCGGTTCACACTCTACCCACGTCTATTGAACAGGGGAAGAGGCTCATCCCTTGTTCCCTTTTTAGGATGTGATTTTCGTCTTTCTCTTTTCCAATCTTCTCAATCTGTTTTTTTTTTTTTCAATTGGAGTAGATAGATCTATCTATCGCCCGGTTCACACTCCACCCACGTCTATTGAACAGGTGAAGAGGCTCATCCCTTGTTCCCTGTTTAGGATGTGGTTTCCGGCTTTCTCTTTTTCAATCTTTTCACTATTACGTAGCCTCCTGCACATCAGTGGCGTTACCGCCTTGCTCGGGGTGATACGATTTTTAAAAAAAACAATGTTATAGACTGCAACCACTTTCCCACCGACGGGATGTGGCCTTCCTTTGTTCTATAAATACTTCCATGGCTTCTGCTCCACCGAACTTAAGTCACTGGTGCCTCTGCAACAGGTGTTTACTTGTGCAACCAGAGTGGCAACTGGGTCTCACCCATTCACAGTGAAATCAACCAAATGCAGACGACAATTCTACTCCTGCAGCTTCTTTCCTCGCACTTACCGCCTGTGGAACTCGCTTCCTTATTCTTGCTTTCCAGACGGCTACAATCTCGCGGAATTCAAATTCAAGTTCAATACTCATCTCTTAACCACTTGACCCTAGTTCTTTCCTCACCACCCTGTATATCCTTTCCTTTCTCTCCACCTCTGCAACTGTCATCACACCTGTATTCCCTCCCTTCTCTTGCTCCTTTCTAAATGGTTTGTCCTTCTCTTCTCTATCTTCCATCTAGTGCTTTGACTCTTATGTAGCCCCCTGCACATTAGTGGCGTTACCGCTTTGCTCGGGGTGATATGATTAAAAAAACAGATATTCAAGATCGCCGTAGCCAATCATTAGACAATTCTTTAAATATAAGAGAAAAAATACTACAGGTTCAAGGCGATAGATAATGGAAAAACACAGCACATTACCTTAATTTGTTTGGATTTTTCTATTTTCTTTTTCTTACAGTCATGTCTGTGCTGTATAAGGCCAGGGAGCCACTAGAGGTAGCGGGGTTACAGTAAGAGGCAGTTTATGTTGATAGAAGTGAAATATAATGATTAGATCTAGATTGGAATGGTTTAAGATTGTAGTGATCGATGAACCATCCTCTTGCGTGTCAGTTTTCTTAAAGCAGCAGTTAGTTCGAGAAGCTGCTTGAATGAACTTTATGTCTCACTGTTAGAATATGAAGGGATTACACGGGTAGGTAGCGAAGATAACTGTTAAATGGAACAAGTTAACGTCTTCTTGTGAGTCAGTTCCGCAGAGTTGTTCGAGTGGAATTAATTTCTCACTCATGGAATGTAGGTGGTTTGGTACAACGCAAGTAGCATGATGGGTCCTAGCCCTACAGACGCAGTTCGTTCGAGGGAGTGGAGATAGGGCAATGAAGGACTTGCCACTTTCCACCTGTGAGAGAGAGGCTGGAGGGTGGAAATTACTTTTTCACTCACAAGGAATCGGTGATGCTTTTGGATTCTATCGAAACTGAAAAGATGTTTGGCTATTTGTATCTTCCCATTATTGCCAAGTGCATCAAAATAATTTGAAAAGGTTGCTAGTAAACACTGGCCTTGTCTGACACCTTATCATCGTCATCATTTATCCATCACACCCAATGGTGCATAGGGCAGCAACTTTTGGTGCTGTTTCTGTAACAAACTGGTTTTTACGGAACAAGGTTGTTAGCCCTGCACCCAACCCTCAAACCTGGAGGACCGGTGGACCATTCTACAGCACCTGGTATTCCCAAATGGTCACCCATTTAAGTACTGACCTGGATCGATGTTGCTTAACTTTGGTGATCGGATAATAAAGAGACAACGAAGCTTGTAGGAATCAGGGGAACTTCAGAGGAAATCTAACGGTTGTCATCTTAACTGAAATTTGGTACGCAATTTGAAAATCATTTTCTTTTAATTGACAGTGTCACTTATCAAAAGAGAAGCAACTGTCTTTAAAATCAACCATTCATTCGTTATTTTTCTTCTTTAAATTCAGTGAACTGAGGCTAAGCGATACGAAGAAAATAAAAAAATGGAAGATCAATTCAACGGTCAAAGTTTACAAATAATCTTCGAATCAGTTACAAAAGACAATGTGTTACTATGATCAATCAATCGAAATCTTTTCTACTGCGAGAAAAATTCAAATCTATGGTGTTTTTTATTCCCATTGTATTTTTTCAGAGCATTTTTTTTTTAATCGTTCGCCCCAAGCAAGGTAGAACCGCCCCTAGTGCGCAGGGAATTAAAGTGAGAGAAAAGACTGGTACAATGGTATTGAAGAAAGGATAAAAGATGAACGGGATTCAAGAAGATAGAGGATGAGGACTGACGTTGCATTTAATTTTTTCGAGATTGTAGCAATCAGGGAAGCAAATAAACGGAAGGAAGTTGCACAGTCGGGAGTGCGAGAAAAGAAACTGTTCGAGTACAAGTAGCAGTTACATTAAACCTTTTCTACGGTAAAAGGGTGGAAGCTTGATGCCAATCTAGTAGCACACTTAAATTCACGTAGCCAGGACATCAGGGGAAAACCCTGTCAGAGCAGTTGCCATGAAAATATTTGTAGAAAAGAAAAGATCTGTTGCAGTAACAGTAATAGCAGACGTTTCCTTATAAGGAAACATTTGGCATTCATCGACTGAGCAGCCAGTACTATTGTCGGTTGAAGTTTATAAAATCTTTCTCGTAACATGATTTTTCGGAAAAATAGGTTTCCCAAGTCCAATAGTTGTTATCGCTTTTTCCAATATTGATTGAAAGTTTCCTTTCTAACCTTTTATTTGAAGTAGTGCGAAATGCCAACATTTTGATTATGTCTTTTTTCCTCCTTCGAGTTACATGGGATATCCATTTTAGTTGTTACTGCTGTCAAATGTCTTGAAGTGATGTGGTTTATATTATCTGGAACTGTTAAGTCCAGTCAGTCAGTCAGTCAGTTAAGTGCCATACGTGAAAAACGCTTAGGCGATCATGTCTCGAAAGAGACATGACTGACTGGGCAGAAGATTATCACGCAGTAGGTTGCCATTGCTTTCTGCGATAGACTGGTTGCCAGCCAAGGTTATAGAACCCAATCTTTCCTGTTATTTAACCCATAACTGGAAGGAATAGGCAGATTAATACCTTTCCCAAAGGTATTTGCGCGTAAGTGAATGCAATGAATTCAGCTGGAACTCGAACTCGGCTCCTCGATTTCTCGTTCCGAGCCGATACCCAATGCACCACAACAGTATTAACGGGGGTTCCTCTCTCACAAATTTTATAGAATGTCAACATCTTGATTATATCATTATTTTATATTCAAGTTACATTGGATATCCATTTTACTTGTTACTGCTGTCAAATGTCTTCAAGTGTTGTGGTTTCTATTATTTGGTACTGTTCTTTGTTTGCGAGTCTGTAGCGCCAGTCCTTAAGGTTTGAAAAAGAATGTCCTTCACCAAGACCTACAGGCTTCATTCGCTCATAAATATTTTTACCCGTTGATCTGAAAATGTGGTTTTATCCAGTTGACAGTTTAGATATTTCTGAACAGGTTTTGTAACATACATGACATCCAAACAAAAGTCTCGATCCGACGAGGCTATTTAATAACATATAAATATTTGATGATCTACACGCTTCATTCGTTGGAAGCCATTTTTAATCATTTACCTTAGAAAGTAGTTTTATGCAACTAATAGTTTAAACATTTCTGAACGGGTTGGGTGCCATGCATGACATCCATACTAATTAAATTTAAGCTATTAACTCTCAAATAAAAACACATATTAACTTCAAAGAATATATTTAAATTATTTTTTTTATTTAATATTTGCTTTTGTTTTTTGTTTTTTTTGCTTTTTTTTGTTTTGTTTTTTTTTTTTGCTTTTTTCTAGAAAGTCCGTGGAGATACCTTTCGGTACCGACACTCATTTTCGATATTTAAGTTTTAGAATGAATTTTTAAAAATAAAAAAAATATAAAAAAGTTTCCTTGAAGCTTTAATTTTTGCTTAACTGAAAGCTAAATTATTAAATGATAAAACTTTGTTCTTTATTATGTATAGGATCTTTTAACACCATACTATACTGTTTTTGATTGTTTTTTTTTTTGTTTGTTTTTTTTTTCAGCGGTCAGTCAGTTAAGTGTCGTGCGTGAGACAGGCTTTGGACGATCATGTCTCGACAGAGACATGGCTGACTGGGTAGAAGATTATCCCGCAATAGGTTGTCATTGCATTCTGCGGTAGGCTGGTTACCAGCCAAGGCTATAAAACCCAATGTCCTATTATTTAACCCATAACTGGAGGGAAGAGACGGATTAATACCTTTCCCAAGGGTGTTTGCGCGTAAGTTAATGCAAGGAATTCAACTAGAATTTTCAGTGGTACCTACCTAATATTTATAATCTTTAACAATTTTTATATGGGCAAAATATATGGGCAGAAAACAATTTTCCGGTTTTGTCTGTTCTCTCGTGCGTATTAAATTTTCATTAGTCATCTCTGCAAAGTTAATTTGATTTCAAGATATAAGTTCAAATATTTTTTTTTTATTTTTTATTTTTGTTATACGCCATAATTCCTATATTTTCAACTTTCTTCGTTAGACGAAGATTATTTGACCCCCTTCTCCACCGGGAGTGAACCAGAAGATACAGATGTCAGAAATGCCTTTTTTCTTCTCCTTTAACCCTCTAACCAATACTCTCTACATCAGAGGTCAAGTAGAGGACAATCAGCAAACTCATTCATTCTTATCACTGACAAACCTTAACCGAGGAACCTTCTAAATAATTCAGTTAAAATTCATACATGATACACGCTTGAGCGATCAAGATTCGAAAGAGACACGACTCACTGGAAATTTCCTGTAGTAGGTTGCCATTACTTTCTGCTATAGCCTGGTTGCCGACCAAGGCTATAGAATCCAATCTGTCCTGCTATTTAACCTATAGAGTTATATTTTTTCCAATGGTATTTGCGCATGTGTGAACGCAACGAATTTAACTAGAATTCGAACTCGGCTCTCCGATTTCTCGTTCAGAGACGATATCCCCTGCACCACAACGCACTTCTCTGTTCTTACAATACCAATTTTCTGGGTTTAAATATCCTGCAAATGATTTTTCTTCTTCTTCTATGTGCCTTGTTCTTTCAGGACGTAGGCGATCATAGCTTTCCTCGTCTCTCTATCCGTAGTGGCTCTTAGCAAAATTTATTTTGCACCCTGCAATTTCTTTCCGACGATGAGGCCGTATGTATCTAGAATAGTATGCGATATAAATCGAAAAACATTTTTTTCTTCAGACTATAATGTCCTTAATTTTTTATTATTTATTCAAGCAATTAAAAGTTTATCAAATTGAATAATGTCATAGTTATACCGCATTTTTTTATTTTACTTTTTGAAGCGGATTTTGGAAAATATAGGCAAAATTTTTCAAAAATATAATAGATGACTTACATGCCCCAATGAGTCCTGCGTTTAACTAATAAAACCATTTACCACAACAAAATTTAATTTCTTAAAATTTCATGAATTTACGTGGAGTGGGGGTAACAAATGTAAAAGAAAATTTTAACAAGATTTTTTAAAATAATTTCAAAATAATTTCATTCATTTGTGAAAAAGCCCTGACAGTTACATTAAAATAATACAATTCTTTGACTTTTGCAAGAAATTCAAAATTAATGTGTTTGTCACTGGAAAAAAAAACTTAGTTATGAAATATTACTTTTTCCATTGTAAATTCTAGTAACGATTTGGTTACCCGCTAAATCAAATCGAAACAAGATTTGTCATCCAAATTTCGAACGTGTTATAAGGGATTTAAAAATTAAAAAAAAAAAAATTAAAAAATGATCTCTGATCTTTCTTCTTAATAATAATATAATGATTTTGATGGACAAAGTTCGTTTTTATTAAGTTTGGGGTTTTTTTTTTTTGGCTTTTTTTTTTTATGAATTTTGTGAATAAAAACAGAGGACATTGTGAAGTACTTCAAAGCTTGAAAATCAAAGAACTAGAGAAAATTTTGAAAAGAAGATGACGCCTGAAACAACACGTCAATTGTGGTGCATTGGATATCGGCTCGGAATGAGAAATCGGGGAGCCGAGTTCGAATTCCAGCCGAATTCATTGCATTCACTTAGGCGCAAATACCCTTGAAAAAGGTATTCATCCATCTATTCCTTCCAGTTATGGGTTAAATAACAGGACAGATAGGGTTCTATAGCCTTGGTCGGCAACCAGTCTACCGCAGAAAACAATGGCAACCTACTGCGGGATAATCTTCTGCCCAGTCAGTCATGTCTTTTTCGAGACATGATCGCCCAAGCGTGTTTCACGCATGGCACTTAACTGACTGACTGAATATAATAGTTGAACATATGATTAAGGCCATTACTGGGCATAAAGTGGGGGATCAGTTTTATATTGTTATGAAGTAATACACTGATCCCCCACTTATTACTATATAATAATATAATACATATTTTCCCTTTCTAGCTATGAGTCAAATAACAGGACAGATTGGGTTCTATAGCCTTGGTCGGCAACCAGTCTACCACAGAAAACAATGGCAACCTACTGCGGGATAATCTTCTGCCCAGTCAGTCATGTCTTTTTCGAGACATGATCGCCCAAGCGTGTATCACGTATGGCAATTAAGTGACAGACTGCCAGAAAAGTGGTAAGAAGAATAAATTGGATGTGAGGAGTTATTTTTTTCTGGACAAGGAACTTGAAACGTGCTTTTGTTCAATCAAAATCCCCAATCGCCTGTTGCAAATGTTGTTTACTTAACGTTCAAGGAAATACGACAGTAAGTAAAAAATTAACGACACTTGAACATTTATGAAGACTTTCTCTTTAAAACAATTTTTCAGGAAAATATGTTTTTTCATGTCCAGTAGCAGTTATCGCTCTTTCCTGTATTGGCTTTTTTTTTTTCTTCCTAGTCTTTTATTTTAACTGGTGACAAATATCAACATTTTGATTATGCCATTATCTTACATGTGCTTTAGGTTTGTCACACTGTCTTCTACTTATGAGTGTTTATAGTTGGTACTATTGAGGTTACATAATCGAAGTTTTAAGCTGATCGTGCCAGGTTTCTTGCTGTTGTTACAGAATAAACATGGCCGCCCCGCTATCGGATAACTGCTCTTTTTTACCTTCTTGATGCACACTTCTTGCACCAAGGAGATAACAAAAAGGAGCAGTGATCCAATTACGCTAGTCGACATATGTGTCAGGGGCAGAAATTAATCGGTGGCTTTTAACAAATTACAGCAAATGCTCTACCACGAAGATGTATTATGAGTGAATCGAGAAGTTTAAATTTAAAAATGTCTAGACAAGCGTGACACACAAAGAACACACAGGACGCACGTCAGCCTAAACCATAACGTGAAGATTCAGAAAGTTAGAGAGATGGTAATGGTGTAGTTATCTTCGATAAGGTTGCATGTTCTCTGCAGATTCGTATCACCGCTCATTGTTCCTCCTTGATATTCACACCTAGCGGAACAGCTATGTTTACACTGTAACTGTGGTGATACCGAGCAAAAGCGATGGACCGGATGTTTGCGCTTTCACGACCAAAAAGCAAATGACCAAAAGTCCGCGCAGATGTTCTGGTTGAAAAATAAAAATTAATTAAATATTAAATTTCCAGTTCGCGAGCCTACACGAATTTTATTTATCAGCCAATGGGAAGTCCAGAAACAAATACAAGTGTGAAATCCCAAATGAGCTGCTGTGATAGATAGATAGATAGATAGATAGATAGATAGATAGATAGATAGATAGAAAAAGCGATACAGAAAGCATCGCCAGGCAGACCGTCTCGAGAAGAGAGTAATTAGCATCTCGCTTGACCGAAGTCCAGTGGCTTACTACGCTCGCCTCCCTTACCACTTTCCTTCTTCTCTGCCTCAAAAACTACTTACTGACCTAAGGAGCAACCACATCAAAGACATTCCTTACTTACCCGCTCCCCACATTCTTAAGCATTAATTCTCTTTCCACATTATATTGCCATGAACATTTTAACCTTCGTTGGACCTATACTTCATGTATAAATATTAAATAAACATTCAAATATAAAAACATTTATTGATATGTGTATATATAAAATGTAATTTTTCTACTCAAATTGCCTCTCTTGATTTGTAATCATTTTATGACTTATAGTGGGCTATCTACCACAAGGCCAAATTCCGTTAACCTGCAACAGTATACAACTACCTTCACTAGAACGTACTCTCCACTACTAACAGAAAAGAATAGATAAGCAACCCACTCTATAACATCAGCAAGGAAACTAGCGTGATCAAGCTCAAACTTCGATTACGTGACCACAATAGTACCAACTATAAGAATGAATAAGCAGAGGTCAGTGTGATAAACCTAAAGATATGCTATAGCGAAAGTAGATAATTTTTATTTACCCACGTATTCATAGAAGTCTAAGCAAGTTAAGATAAAATATGAAAGTGGTCGTATTAGACCTTCCTTTATAAGAAAACATTTGGCATTTATGAACCGAGAAAATTCTACGACTGTCAGTTGAAATTCATGAAGTCTTTCTCTTAAAATAATTTTTCAGGAAAATAAGTTTTTCATGTCTAGTAGCAGTTATCGCTCTTTCTAGTATTTTTTTTCTTCCTATGTGCGTTGTGGTGCAGTGGATATCGACTCGGAACGGCAAATCGGGGAGCCGAGTTCGAATTCCAGTTGAATTCCTTGCATTCACGTACGCACAAATACCATTGGAAAAGGTATTAATCCATCTTTTCCCACCAGTTATGGGTTAAATAATAGAACAGATTGGGTTCTCTAGTCTTGGCTGACAACCAGTCTACCGCAGAAAGCAATGGCAACCTACCGCGAGATAATCTTCTGCCCAGTCAGTTATGTCTCTTTCGAGACATGATCGCCCAAAGCGTGTATCATGTATGGCACTTAACTGATTAATCTTTTATTTGAAATGGTGAGAAATATCAACATTTTGATTATGCCATTATCTTTTCTTCAGAGTTACACTTGCTATCGATTTTAGTTGTTGATGCTCTTGGTAGTCTTCAAGTGACGTGGTTTCTTTTATTTGGTACTTTTCTTTGCTTGTGATTTTGTAGCGCCAGTCCACGAGCTTCAAAGCCATTTTTAACTATTAATCTGCGAAAGCGTTGTTTAATTGTGCCATAGATAGATAGATAGATAGATAGATAGATAGATAGATAGATAGATAAAAGTACCTTCACTCATTTTCGATATCTAAATTTTAAATTGAATTTTTAAAAATAAAAAAAAACTTTTCTTGAAAATTTATTTTAGATTTAATTGAAAGTTAAGTGATTAAATTTAATATTTCCAGCAAGCAAAATACTCTGGTGTATTTCAAACAGAAATTATATTGATTGGAATCTAAATTTTTAAATCTTTCAATTTTCGGCCATTTTTTAGCAATCGACACATTTGTAAACAAAAGTTAATTCTCAGTTTTAAAAGTCTTACAAAAATATAATATACATCTGTGACACATTATTTTTGGAAAATTAGCAAATTTAATATTAAATTCGTCTGATTTACTCAAGTATTACTTATTTATAACATCAAATTTACAATAAAACTATTTCTTAATCACAGAGTTGAACTTTTTGACATGTTCGCCGTATATCAAATGTGTTGACATGTTGTCAGATTAGAAATAAGTTTATATCGATTACAAGTGACATAATCGTACAATTTTTTTTCGGTTAAGGGGAGGAAACTGTGACCTTTTAATTTGCACAGAGAAAATAACATACAAAAACTTCAAATACACAAAAAAATTAAGAATTATTTTAAAAATAGGGAGTCAGAACGATTTGTATTAATTTTATTAATTTTCAATTACTAAAAATAATCTTCGCTTCATTAGTTTTTAAACTAACCGCAACAAATCTTTGAAGTATTTTAAAAATATTTTCGAAACTTTATAAATTATTATAATTAAAAACAATTAAAACAATTCTTTTAAAATTTCAATATTATTCGAAAAAGATTTTTTTTTCAGACTATAATGTCCTTAATTTTTTTATTAATTTATTCAAGCAGTTAAAAGCTTATCAAATTGAATAATGTCATAATTAAACTGCATTTTTTATTTTACTATTAGGTTGTCCCAAAATTTCGTAAACACTTGCGAAAAATTTAATTTTTATGCAATTTTGCGTTTATATTGTTATAGTGATCTGCATCTTTGTATTCCAGATAGCAATTGAAAAAATTGAGCTGCTTTTTTTTATTCGTTACTGCTGGAAACAAATTCTTTCAATCAGAAAAGCTGCAAAAGAGATTTGTGCTGCCAAAGGTGAAGGAACAATTGCATATGCGGCGATCTCAAGGTAGTACAAGCGTTTCGATTCTGGCGACACGAGTCTTGAAAACAAGCCTCGTTCGGGACGACCGTTAAATTTGAATGATGGAGACTTGCAAACTAGGTTGGACATTGCGCCTTCATCGAGCACTCGAGAATTGGTTGATGAGCTTGGAGTTGGCGAATCGACAATTCACCGACATTTGAAGCACCTTCATTTTGTTTACAAAAAGCCGTGCCAACATCCGCACGAACTCCCCGAAGCACAAGCCAACAGACAAGTTGAAATTTGCCGTCAATTGCTCAGCAATCCATTGGACGCGCGTTTTTGTAAGCGCATTGTGACATTCGACGAGAAATGGGTATATCTGGTCCAGCACAATATAGACAAGCGATGGGTTCAGAAAGGGCAAGAGACACCGTCGGTTCCAAAACAAGATCGATTCGGCAAGAAAGTCATGTTGTGCGTTTAGTGGAACTTTGAAGGAATCGTGCATTTTGAGTTGGTTCCGAATGGTCGTGCCATCAGTGCCGAACTTTACTGTCAGTAACTTGAGCGGGTCTACGAAAAGTTGAAACAAAAGTACCCGGCTTTGATCAACCGAAAGCGCGCTTTGACGCAGCAGGACAGGCGTTGAGGTTCTGCCACACACAGCCTACAGCCCTGACTGTGTTCCATCAGATTACGGCCTTTTCCGCTCAATGCAACACTTTCTGAAGGGCCGCCGATTCGACTACTTTGATGAAGTCGAGGAAATGTCTCAAGAATTCTTTGAATGGTACTTTGACCAGATCCGAAAGCTTGCAGATTGATGGCAGAAAGTCTTGGAAAATGATGGTCTTTATTTTGAGCAATAATTTTTGTTGCTTTTGCAAGTAAAATTTAAATTTTTTGCAATGTTTTCTGATAACCTTAGATTACTTGGCGAGTAAAATTTCAATTTTTTGCAAGTGTTTACGAACTTTTGGGACAACCTAATATTTAAAGCGGATTTTCGGAAATATAGGCAAATCTTTTCACAAATATAATAGATGATTTACATTCCCCAATGAGTCTTGCGTTTAACTAATAAAACCATTTACTGCAACAAAATTTAATTTCTTAAAATTTCATGAATTTACGTGGAGTGGGGGTAACAGATATAAAAAAAATTACAAAGATTTTTTAAAATAATTTCAAAATAATTTCATTCATTTGTGAATAAGCCCTGACAGTTTCATTAAAATCCTACAATTCTTTGACTTTTGCAAGAAATTCAAAATAAATGTGTTTGTCACTGGAAAAAAAACTTAGTTATGAAATATTACTTTTTCCATTGTAAATTCTAGTAACGATTTGGTTACCCGCAAAGTGAAATCGAAACAAGATTGTCATCCAAATTTCGAACGTGTTATAAAGTATTTAAAAATTTAAAAAAAAAAAAAATTAAAAAATGATCTCTGATCTTTCTTCTTAATAATAATATAATGATTTTGATGGAAAAAGTTCGTTTTTATTAAGTTTTTTTTTTATACTACGTTGTTTTTTGCGATTTAATGGAAGTACATAGATAGATAGATAGATAGATAGATAGATAGATAGATAGATAGATATGAGCAAACTGAGATAGATAGATAGATAGATAGATAGATAGATAGATAGATAGATAGATAGATAGATAGATCTGAGATATGAATAGATAGATAGATAGATAGATAGATAGATAGATAGATAGATAGATAGATAGATTGACTTTGTGACTAAATACGTTGGAATCTGCCCTTGCTTTCAGATAAATTCACTAATTGTAACGTTTTTTTCGCTAAATCCCTCGCTCAATGTCATAAATATCTTAACTTTGTAAAATTGATACGGATTAATGCGCTTAGATAAATTCAAATTCAAATGTCTCTTCCTTTTCCTAGGCGCGTCTTTGACAGATGCTAAGTCAATCTTTAACGAAAGTGAAAAGGTCACGATAGAAAACGAATTGCTTGTTGTTAGGAGGAAGAAGAGCGTAATTTGACCCGAGACTCTGGGGGTGGTATCACTCAGTGAATGGCAAGTAGATAGATTTTTATCAGAAAAAATCAAGTAATTATATTCGTCGAAATTTACACTCTTGAGTTAAACTAATAAGAAACGCGTGTAGAGTTTGTTTGTATTTGTTTTTTATTTCTTCCTATTATGTGCCCTATCCCTTCAGGACGTAGGCGATCATGGTTCTCCACGTCTCCCTATCCCTTGTGGCTCTTAGTATGTTTGCTCCTGTTACACCTCGCAACCCCCGTTCTGTCAGCTACCTGATTAGGCCCTGCAAATATGTTATCCGCTGCCTTCCTCTGTCTCTTTTTCCTTCTATATGGTCTGTCAGTATCAGGTTCTCCAAGCCCTCCTTCCTCATTGCATGTCCCAGGAACTTCAGTTGTCTCTTCCTGATGCTCAGTATTAATTTCCTTTTTGTTGCCATTCTTTCCAACACCTCATCGTTGCGTGAATGCTCAGTCCACGATATCCACAGCATCCTTCTTTAGAACAACATTTCCGCTGCTTCAAGTTTTGTCCTCATTTCATAGTAGTGAAGTTCTAATGTATTTTTGCCCTCTTTTCATCTCTCAAACTATTAAGAGAGGTTAATTGCAAAATAAAATCAAATTCACTTTAATATTAGCAGAACAGCATGATTTGTCTGCTCTGATTTTTTTCCTCTAGAAAACATTTTTGAAGGACAAAAAATAAATGCGAAAATACATATTGCAAGGAAATCAACCAAGAGGCTGCGGGCACAACAGCCGTACAAAAATCAGCTAAAAAAATTAATTCATGCTTTCGGCAAAGTCCGGCCATACGATCAAGAAGCAACATTGAAATAAGAAAATAATTTAAATAATATAATTTCTTCATGACCCTGAAACAAAACATCAAAGAGGGCAGCTAGATTGAAACCCAAGTTAACGTATTTTGCTTCGATTATACTTATTTTTCTAGATTTCAACAAATTATTTTACATCAATATTCAAAAAAATTTACTTATAAGTCAATTTGTAAATTTACTTCTGGGTCAACACTGCACTTCCTCGGGTTAACTCTCACAACAGACCTAAAGTGGAATGACTATATAGAATTCATAGCTAAATCCGCTGCTAAGAAGGTCGGTTCTCTGTGTAGGGGCCAGGAAGTTTTTCCCGTCTGAATCCATCCTGCACATATATAAATCTACCAATGCACTGAATACTGCTGCCATATCTGGTCGGGTGCTCCTCCTATCCACCTAGGGGTCCTTCACAAAATCCAACGGAGAATCTGTAATGTGATCGATCCCGACTTGGCAGCTCGGATACAGTCACTTTCTCACCGGCGCAATGTGGCTTCCCTGTGTCTCTTCTACAAATACTTTCACAGCTTCTGCTCAGATGAACTTAGATCACTGGTGCCCCCTATATATGAATTTACTCGAGCCACAAGATTAGCAACTAGGTTCCACTCTTTTACTGCGAAACCAATAAAATGTAAACACAACTTCTACTTCAACAGCTTCTTTTCTCGCACTTCCCATCTGTGGAATTCCCTTCCATTTACTTGCTTACCCGACAGCTACAATCTCCAAAAATTTATATGTAAAGTCAACAGTCATCTCCCATCTAACTAATTTGCATCCTCTCTCTCTCTCTCTCTCTCTCTATCTCTCTGTCTTATACTCCTTTCTCCGTCCACTCCACACTCATCAGTATTCTCATCAGTATTCTCATCTTTCTCTTACTCACTTCCTGACACCCTCTATAACCTGTGACTCTTTCTCATAAGTTTCCTCTTATGTAACCCCATGCACAACAGTGGCAGTAAACTGCTTTGCTTGGGGCGATATGATTATAAAAAATATATATATTCATTCTACTACGAGCTCAAAAATGTAATGTTTATATATCTGTTTAGCCGTAAGGAATCGAATATGAGAGAGACAAAAAGACGTATGGTTTGCTTGATCGTTCACTTAAAAAGAACCATTTTGATGTTCAGTGGTGACAACTATGAATTGGTAAAGAAGAGGTCTAAATTGATTTTTTTACCAATCCCTTTTCTTTGATACTTTTACCAAGCATTGTCAGCAAATCTCAGGAGAGTGAATGAGTATTGGTGATCTTAGTTGGAACCATTCGTAAACAATTCAGGCCATCTGCTCTATCCAGCTCTCTCTGTGTGGTGGTTGACAAGCCAGTCTGCATACTGAGACACAGAAATTCGGCGTCTGGTAATTCGGTACCGATTGTTTTCAGTAGATTAAAGAAAATTACTGACCAATTCTTTCACTCGCCCTTACATCACTGACTGCCTATGTATCTATATATCAAGTTGGAGGACATTATTTCTAATTAACATCATCTTTCAGGTATGAAAATATGATTATTGTTTCTTTGTCTCTCTAACAACATGTCTGTTTCTATCTATCTGGTTGTTTTATTTTATTTGTTTTCCTTCCAAACTAGTCTCTGCATGTATCCTTAAAAAGTTAAATGGAAAAGAAAATGCAGAGGGAAAAGTGATGAAGATCAAATGTTATCAAAATCAGAAACTGTTCGGTTTCATAAATTTTTTAAGCTTATAAAATTGGAAGGTAGCCAAATGAGGGTCCAGCTAAAACTTATAGGTGAGCGGCTTGGCCCCTTTTGTCCCCTCCACCCAGTCACGACTGACAGTGTCCTTACGACCCAATAGTTTATGCGAATCGTGACGTTCCTGGTATTTTTAATCATATTTAAAAGTTAAATTTCGATCATAAAAATATCTGACACACCAGGAAATCATTAATTTTAATGAGTTAATGCAACAGTTAAGGACGAAAACACTTACCTAAAAACTTAAACAGATAAATTAGGTGAGCGTTGGGCAACAATTATGGGTGTGAACCGTGGATTTGGCTAACGGAATGCAAATTCTGGTTTTGCCTATCGTGTACCCATCCGCACACCTAACCCTTGAAAAAGACTCCAATCTGTCGCTTCTTACTCCCAGATTAAATATCATCGTAGACTGAGCTATGTAGTATTGTGCTGTAATCAGTCTAAGAGTAAAAAAAAAAACAAAAAAAAAGCTGTGGAGAGCCATGACCACCAACCTCTTAAAGAGACACGACATAGAATAAGAGAAAAAAAGAAATATGTGGAGAGTAGTATCGGCCACGTCTTGAAGGGACACGGAATATAAGAGAGGAAAGAAAAGGAATCTGTGGAAATTTGTGATCACCCAAATCTTAAAGGGACACGGCGTATAAGAGAAGAAAGAAAAGGAAACTGTGGAGAGTCGTATCAGACATGTCTTGAAAGGACACAGTATATAAGGGAAGAAAGAAAAGGTACATGTGGAAAGTTGCGATCGCCCACGTCTTGAAGGGACACGGAATATAAGAGAGGAAAGAAAAGGAATTTGTGGAAAGTTGTGATCGCCCAAATCTTAAAGGGACACGGCGTATAAAAGAAGAAAGAAAAGGAAACTGTGGAGAGTCGTATTGGCCACCTTTTTAAGGGAGACGTTATATAAGAGAAGAAAGAAAAGGGATCTGTGGATAGTCATAATCGCTTAATTCCTGAAGGGAGATATAATTTTTTATAGCCTTCCTAATTGGTGCAATGCGTTTTATTATCCCCTTATTTTGAGCAGTGCACTGAAAGAAGCAAAGTGGAGAACTTGGCGCTCATAGGTAGGATTCGTTGTAGGAAAGAGGAGCAAAGGAAAAAAAGATGTAACAAAATATGACGAGCTCATGAAAATAGATGGCAGAACATGCATTGGAAAGAATAATAAAAAGACTAGCATGTCTTAGAATTACAAAGAAAAAATTGTGGAGAGTCATGAACGCAAACGTCTTGAAGGAACGCGGTATATAAAAGCTCTTCCTTATTTTCATAAATGACCTCCCAAACGAGATCAAGAGTCAAGTAGGCATCTACGCAGATGACACCACAATTTACTCCCGCATCAGTAAGAAACCCGTCGTGGCGGACAAACATAATCTCGCTGCTGACCTTGAAAGGGACCTACACTCTGTGGTGAATTAGGGTAAGAAGTGGCTTGTCAATTTCAATGAGTCTAAGACCAAGCTGTTGTCTGTCCATCATCACAGGCAACCTCTCCTGCCTCTCATAAGCATGGACAAAGCGAGTCTCCCTGAGAGCAATAAACTGCGCCTCCTCGGCCTTACCCTCTCTTCTGATCTCAAATGGAACTACTACATTGAGTTCATAGCTAAATCCACTGCTAAGAAGTTTGGGTCACTGTCTCTGGCCAGGATGTTTTTCCCGCCTGAATCCATCCTGCATATATACAAATCTACCATTCGTCCGTGCATGGAATACTGCTGCCATATATGGTCAGGCGCTCCTGCTGTTCATCTCAGTGTTCTCGACAGGCTCCAAAGGAGAATCAGTTATGTGATAGGTACCGACTTGGCGGCTCGACTCCAGCCACTTCCCCACCGACAAGATGTGGCCTCCCTTTGTCTGTTCTATAAATACTTTCATGGCTTCTGCTCCAACGAACTTAAGTCATTGGTGCCTCTGCAACAGGTGTTTACTCGTGCAACCAGACTAGCAACTGGGTCTCACCCATTCACAGATTAACCAAATGCAGACGACAATTCTACTCCTGCAGCTTCTTCTCTCGCACTTCCCGCCAGTGGAACTCGCTTCCATATTCTTGCTTTCCTGACAGCTACAACCTCCAGGAATTTAAATGCATTGTCAATACTCATCTCTTAACCCCTTGACTCTAGTTCTTTCTTCACCACTCTGTATATCCTTTCCTTTCTCTCCACCTCTGCAACTGTCATCACACCTGTATTCCCCCCCCCTTCTCTTGCTCCTTTCTAACTGGTTCGTCTTTCTCTTCACTCTCTTCTAATTAATCTTTTTTTACTCTTATGTAGCCCACTGCACTTCAGTGGTGTTACCGCCTAGCTCCGGGTGATACGAATAAAAAAAAGGTCTCTGATTGGGAGGTTGTGAAGAGCATGAAACTACCTCTTAATTGTTGTTTTTCCCAGGTCCACCCCGACCCGGAGTGATAGCACCTGATAGGTTTCCAGCTATGGGTAAATAGTTAACACCCAAACTGGGGTTAAAACACTATGAAAGTATAAAAAAAGACTTTTATAGAAAAATATACATTTATTATAGAAATATATTATTATAATTTATTATAATTTATTATAGAAAAATATACATTTTTGAAGGAAACATTATTATTATAACCCTTTTTTTAGGAAAATCGATTATTCTCAGCAAAACATTTTTGAATACAAAACTAGAAGATATTTTCAGTTTTATAAAATAAAAGAATAAAAACAAAAGATATTAATTAAAATCTGACTCAATCAACTTTCTCACTATAACCGAACATTTAAAAAATAAATAAATACCATAAACCCGGGGCTTACGGCCATATCACGTTGAATACACCGGTTCTCGCTCGATCACCGAAGTTGAGCCTGGTCAGTACTTAGATGGGTGACAGCTTGGGAATACCAGGTGCTGTAAGCGTTTATGTGCGTTGTGGTGCAGTGGATATCGGCTTGGAAAGAGAAAGAGAAAGAGCCGAGTTCGAATTCCAGTTGAATACACTGCATTCTCTTAAGCACTGGTACCCTTGGGAAAACTATTAATCTGTCCCTTCCCTTCCCTCCAGTTATGGGTTAAATAACAGGGTAGGACTTGGGGACCCTGCCCTTAAAAACAAATCCCAATGAATCTTGATACTCGAAAAGAAAAAGTATTACTAGAACACAAAACTTCTATATAAAAAAAGAGTTGAAATAGTTGAAAGAAAAAGGTATTGTCAGTAATAAAATTTAGTTGGCAATAAATGAACCGCCGAGGTTGATATGCCCATAAACCCCGCCTTTTTGGCATTAAATAACCCACAGAGGCTGATATGCCGTTAAACAGAACTCAAGCTCAAACTAAATTTTAGAATGCCAATTCCAGAATCATAATTGATTTTGTTCATTTCCAGTTGTTTTGTCTCAATGGGAAAAACTTCTATAATTCATAAAGTTTGTTTTTATTTTCCTTCCCTTTTTTTTGGCTATTGTGTTATACAAGAAACTATCTTATAAGAACTATTAAATAATTATCACTATATTATTATATCACTATATTATTATATCACTATATTATTATTATATCACTATATTATATAATTATCACGATAAGAACTATTATAATAACTATCTTATAAGAAACTATCTTATACTGTAATTTTTTTATCGTGAATTGCCGTGCATCTCTTTGTATTATTACACGTAAGTCTACAAAGGAAAGTTATAATATTAGGACCTTCAATAAGTTCTCACATGTTTTTCAACAGACGGCATTTCCAGAACTGAGTGCGTGTACTTTCAGATGGTAAGGTATCTATCAGGAAGTATTAAAAGCAAGCTTAAAATTCAGTATGTGTCATATCATTGAAGTGTAAACAACTTTGTTTTTCATAGCGTTAAATATATCGGATTTCGTATGAAAGAAAGAATATGTATGTGTATACTTTATTTAAAAAAATCTGCAGCTGAAGCACACAGAATTCTTGTTAAGACTTATGGTGACCATGCTATGTCGGAAAGAGCATGCAGAAATTTGATTAGACGCTTCAAAAATAATGTTGATGTTGAAGATAAACTGGCAAATTGAAAAAGTTTGAAGACGAAGAATTGGAGGAATTACTTCATGAAGACTCATGTCAGGCGCAAGCTGATCTTTCAGAATCGTTAGGAGTCGATCACACAACGGTTTCAAAACATTTGAAAGGACATTGGGTGACGCACTAGTTGAAGCCGAGAGACATCAAATACCGTCTTGTCACGTGTCACGGCAGAAAAAGAAATAACTTTTGCATCGTATTATGACCGGCAATGAAAAGTGAATGCACTACGACAAACCTAAGAGTAGAAGATCGTGGGAGTAAGCCCGGTCATGCATCAACATCGGCGGCAAAGCTGAATATTTATGGTTCGAAGCTTTTTGCTCTGCATAAACTATCGCCCGGTTCAGACTCCACCCACGTCTATTGAACAGGTGAAGAGGCTCATCCTTTGTTCCCTGTTTAGGATGTGGTTTCCGGTATTCTCTTTTCCAATCTGTTCACTCATATGTAGCCCCCTGCACATCAGTGGCGTTACTGCCTTGCTTGCTATGATTAAAAAAAAAAATTCCCTTCCGTTTACTTGCTTTCTCGACAGCTATAATCTCCAAGAATCTAAATGTAAAGTCAATAGTCATCTCCTATCTCACTAACTTGCATTTCCTCTCTCATGCTCCTTTCTCCGTCCACTCCACTCTCATCAGTATTCTCATCCTTCTCTTACCCTCTTCCTGACAGCCCCAGTAACCTGTGACTCTTTCTCATTAGTTTCCTCCTATGTAACACCCTGCTCAACAGTGGCAGTAAAATACCTTGCTTGGGGCGATATGATTATAAAAAATAAATAAATCATGATGTGGAATATAAAGTGAGGGATCAATTCTACATTACAATCAATATATAAATTGATCACCTACTTTATGGCCACAGTCATGTTTCTCTTACCCTCTTTCTGACAGCCTCAGTAATCTGTCACTCTTTGTCATAAGTTTTCTTCTATGTAACCCCCTGCTCAACAGCGGCAGTAAAATGCCTTGCTTGAGGCGACACGATTATAAAATAAACAATTAGTGGGATCAGTTGGATGTAGTTTATTATGAGTTTCTCAAACCGACTGAAACCATTACGGGAGATCGCTTTTGACTACAATTGATACGTTTCAGCCGAGCATTGAAGAAAGAAATGGCCTCTATACGAGCAGAGACACAACAAAGTGATTGTTGCAACATGACAACGCTAGGTCACATGTTGCAGAATGGGTGAAAACCTATTTGGAAACGCTTAAATGATAAGTTCTACCCAACCGCCGTATTTACCAGACATTTTCTCATCCGATTATCACTTTTTTCTATTGATGGCTTATGGCCTAGCTGAGCAGAACTTTCATTCTTATGAAAATGCCAAAACATGGTTCGACTCGTTTTTAGCCTTAAAAGACGTGTCGTTTTTCCGACGTAGAATTAAAATGCTGCTAGAAAGATGGAAAAAAGTAGTAACTAGTAATTGAACAATACTATATCATTGCATTCACTAACGCGCAAATACCCTTAGAAAAGGTATTAACCATCTTCCTTCAACTATAGGTTAAATAGCAGGACAGAAAATCTTCTCTCACTCTTTCGAGACGTGATTGCGCAGGCGCGTATCACGTATGGCACTTGACTGACTGTAAATACTGACGTGAAGTGTAAATACATGGCTAATTGTTTTAATATAGAATTGTACTGCAAATCACCAAAAGAACATTTGTAAGTGGTAAGGATATAATAATGATAAATTAATAAGGTGTCTGTGCAAATACGAAGAGTCATATTAAATATTCGGTTAAAAGTAAAATAAAATTCATTCTTGATAATGGCTAAAATTATAGCCGAAAGCACTTAAAGAAATAAAACATTTGGATTAGTTTTATATAATTTATGTCCGGCAAAATAATAATTAAAAAAATAATAAGATCACATGAAAAATTATAGAAAAAATTAACCAAACACCTTATCTGCCAATTCTCCCATTAGCATGGGACAGGCTTGCCTCCCAGAGAGTAAGACAATACGCCTCCTTGGCCTTACACTTTCGGCGGACCTCAAATGGAATGACTATATCGAATCCATTGCCAAATCTGCCGCTATGAAAGTCGGCTCTCTGCGCAGGGCCCGGAAGTTTTTCCCACCTGAATCTAGCCTGCACATATACAAATCTACCATCCGCCCGTGTATTGAATATTGCTGCCATATCTGGTCGGGTGCCCCTGCTGCTCTCCTTGGGCTTCTTGACAAAATCTGTAACGTGGTTGATACTGACTTGGCAGACCGGCTGCAACCACTCTCACACCGGCGTGAAGTGGCTTCCCTGTGCCTCTTCTACAAGTACTTTCATGGCTTCTACTCCGATGAACTTAGATCACTGGTGTCGCCTAAGCACGAATTTACACGAGATCCTAGATTAGGAACTAGGTCCCACCCTTTTACAGTTAAACAGATAAGATGTAACCGTAAATTCTACTCCAACAGCTTCTTTTCTCGCGCTTCCCGCCTGTGGAACTCCCTTCCACAAGTCTGCTTTCCCGACAGCTACAATCTCCAGGTGTTTAAATGTAGGGTCAATAGACACCTCCTATCACACTGACTCCCAATTATTCTCAGAACACTCTCATCTACCCAACCCTCATTCTCGGTATCCTTACCCGCCTATCACCCACCCTCTGACATTTCCTATATTTAACCATTCTCGGTATCCCTACTCGCCTATCACTCACCCTCTGACATTTCCTATATTTAACCATCCTTTCTCCACTCTATGTAGCCCCCTGCGCAGTAGTGGCAGTGACATGCCTTGCTCGGAGTGAAACGCTTATAAAAAAAAAACTATTTTAATTTATTACTTAAATATTAATTTTAATGGAAATTCATATTTGAGTAGATACTGTTTTTATTTATTTAGTAAACAGTATATCTATTTCCATCTACCGGCCTGAATTTTAGAGAAATTTTATTTTAAAAAAATATGCCTTCCCAAGGGAAAACCAACATTAGATCAGACGTGCCTTGACTTGTCGGTACGAAGAACTTCCTGGTCAAGCAAGCCCGAATAGTGCTTTTGAACACAGACCTTTCACACGAATCCTACCAGAGAGAGCATATCTTTTTTTAATAAAACTTCTCGAATATTATGACCGGTAGATGAAAATAAATAAATATATACTGCGTAATGAATAAATAAAAACAACGCGTCTACTTAAATATGAGTATCTATTAAAATGTGCGTTGTGGTGCAGTGGATATCGGCTCGGAACGAGAAATCGGGGAGCCGAGTTCGAATTCCAGCGGAATTCATTGCATTCACTTACGCGCAAATACCCTTGGAAAAGGTATTAATCCGTCTCTTCCTTCCAGTTATATGGTTAAATAACAGGACAGACAGGATAGCTTTGGCTGGCAACCAGTCTACCGCAGAAAGCAATGGCAACCTACTGCGGAATAATCTTCTACCCAGTCAGTCATGTCTCTTTCGAGACACGATCGCCCAAGCGTGTTTCACGTATGGTACTTAACTGACTGATCTATTAAAAATAACGTTTAAGCAATAAATGAAAACAGAGTTATTTACCCTGACGGGATGTGACACTAGATTGGGTTTAATGTGTGGAACACGAGGGCGTTCATCCGGGCTAAGGACAAATATTCCCCAGCCCTCTCAACTGTCGATAGCGCTGGCCTCGGTAGCGACTACAAATGAAGAAGAAAAAAGTAATCTTTCACCAAGACAACGCACCGTGTCACAAGTCGATCGCAACGATGGCAAAACTACATAAATTGCACTTCCGCATCCAGCTTATTCTCCAGATCTGGTCCCCAGCTACTACTGGCTGTTTGCAAACCTCAAAAGAATGCTCCGGGGAAAGAAATTTGGTTCCAATAAAGAAGTTACATCGGAAACTGGGGCATATTTTGAGGCCAATGACAAAAATCGTTCTACAAAAAAAGACACCGAATTGTTAGAGATGCGTTGGAATCAGTGTATCTCCCTAGAAGGAGACTATGTTGATGAATAAAGTCGAATTTTGCCTAAAAGTTGTTGTTTTATTAGTTAGGTCCTGGATTTATTGAGTGATGTGTTAGTTAAAAAAACACAATAAAGCTTTGCATGCAGTCCACTCAATTAAAAGCAATCGATTACGTTCATTAGATCAGGGGTTTTCAAACTGTGGTCCGCGGACCACAGGGGCTTCGCAAGGATAAGATAGGGGGTCCGTGGATTAACTCATCACGTGAAATTCAAAGTAATTTAAATTTAATTTTGTTACATTTTGCATCAACATGCAGTATTAATTTATATTTTTTTTTTAACACTTATGTCTAAAGGAAGCTTAAAACCAGTTTTTACTACATTAATGCAAAACTATAAGCTATTTTTAGTAAAAATTTATGTATAAATTTCAGAAGCGTTTATAATGGAAAAATAAAGGGGTCCGTAAGTTAAAAAATTTGAAAAACCCTGCATTAGATGATTGCTCGAAAAAATGAGTAATGAAGGGTTACGTAATATTAGTTTTCTTCTAGAGTAGGGAATGCAGGACAATCTTCTCACAGATGAAGAAGATACTCGAGGCAACAGGAGTATTATTTTTCAGAAGGATGCTTCGATTACCATGGACCGAATATGTGGACAATGACGAAAATTTAGAAAAAAAATTGACACAAAAAAGGACACTTATACTTAACATCAGAAAGAAGCAGTTCAAATTTCTAGAGCATGTAGTGAGGAAAGAGGGCTTGGAAAATTTGACTCTCACAGGACAGATGGAAGGAAGCTTGTGCGAATGGTTAGCAGAACAAGGATTGGGAGAGATAGCGCAAAGACAACATTTATTAAGAACTACAAAAGACAGGACATTATGGAGAGCCACGATCCACCACATTCTGAAGGGACACGACACATGGAAGAATCTGAAGTGTGTAGTTGATAGTAATATATGAAAAAAATATGTCCCGGTAACGAATAATATTTTTTTTTAATTTTTTTCATTTTAAGAAATCGCATTGTTGAGAATACATTTTTGGCTTCCGAAAGAAAATCAATTTATAATGAATTTAAACTAGACCCCATTAATCATGTCGTATGTGCATATTTGTCACATCGAACTTAAGGCTAAAAATTATCTTTACATTTTAACAACTCATCCTATAATTTCAAATTGAAAAGATCCCTATAGCTAATCCAGCAATACAAGTGCTATTTTTTTTCTCCTTTTTAACTCCTTAGAAAGGGCTGAGTTGATATCTTGCGAGAAATATCTTAATCCTGGATCTTTTTAGTCTGGTAGGGATTAGACAGCGATTCGAAACAATGAACGATGGCGACCGCGGAAAATAAAATACCCCAGCAGTGTATGAGATATTTCACCAAAAATACTCGACCCCAAATTTACAAAGTTCACAGTCCCATTCAATAGTCACACCTTTTTGCAGGGGAGTAATCTTTGTCTAATAAATATGCTTTCAAATATTTGTGATCTCGTATCATTCTCTCTCTCTTTTTTTTTTTTTTTTTTGTGTGTATGTGTGTGTGTGTGTGTGTGTGTGTGTGTGTTTTCTAAAACGTGTTTATTAATTTTGTTAATTGAATGACTTTTCTATTGACACTGAGTTGTTTTCAGTCTATAGTTAAGGCTTCTATTATTTGTTTTTATTTACAGTTATTCATAAAATAGTCTTGATAAATAGTATTGATAAATATTCGTAAGATTACTTGTGTCTTGCGTTGGTTAGTGATATGCGTTATAACTCAATGATCATCTGATGAATATCAAATTACATAATGTATATTTAGGTGGCAAGAATTCATTTATAATTTTGTAATCCATTGCTAAATCCGCTGCTATGAAAGTCGGTTCTCTTTGCAGAGCCCGGAAGTTCTTTCCGTCTGAATCTATCCTGCACATATATAAATCTACCATCCGCCCGTGTATTGAATACTGCTGCCACATCTGGTCGGGTGCCCATGCAATTCTCCTCGGGGTTCTTGACAAAATACAACGGAGAATCTGTAATGTGATCGATACCGACTTGGCTGACCGCCTGCAGTCACTCTCTCACCGCTGTGACGTGTCTTCCCTGTGCCTCTTCTATAAATACTTTCATGGCTTCTGCTCCGATGAACTTAGATCACTGGTGCCCCCTAGGTACGAATTTGCACGAGATACTAGATGGGCAACTAGGTCCCACCCTTTTACAGTGAAACCGATTAAATGTAACCGCAATTTCTACTCCAACAAATTCTTTTCTCGCACTTCCCGCCTGTGGAATTCCTATCCGCATGATTGCTTCCCCGACGGCTACAATCTCCAGGAGTTTAAATGTAAGGCCAATAGACACCTCCTAACACACTAACTCGCGCCCATTCTCTCAAACACTCTTCCTATGTACCTCCTTACTCGTCTATCACCCTCCTTCTGACATTTCCTATATCTAATCACTCTCTCACCATCTTCCTCTATGTAACCCCCTGCGCTATAGTGGCAGTGGAATGCCTTGCTTGGGGTGAAATGATTAAAAAATATTCATTTATAATGTATATTCAGGTAGAAACAATTTATTTTAAATTGTGTTAAATTCAACCGTAAGGTTTGTCATTTGAACTTTTTATTGTTTCTTTCCAAATTTTGATCAAAATTGTCCTTAAAATGTCTAAGGTTTATGTTTTTGTTCCGTTTTTTGGTTGAGTACTTTCGACAGTCAAGGTCATTATCAGAAACTAAATGCTAACAGTGTTGCAGACAAAGTCTGTTCACACATTCGTGTACTTTTTGTTTTTGTGGCTGTGGGGGTTACATTAAAAATATAATCGTACGTCTGTCGTATAAGTAACGACATGCGCAGAATGGGGGTTACATTTGAAATATAAATTGTTCGTCTATCGTATAAATGATGACATGTGTAGAACAATTCCACAGTTCTTTACAACACCGGAAACGAGTATACTGAATATTTTTATACATATTTTTTACTCGTTTTTATAGGCATATTAAATATTTTTTATACATTTCAAGTTGTGTCTTGTAATAAAACATATTTAATTTGTTTATTCTCTTTATAAGAATCGCTTTGTGAATTATACATCTTTCTTTACTGTGAGTGCTGTAATATATTTTGCTTAATGATAACTCTAAGGTATTTATTTTAATCATTAAGTAGTATGCATCAATGAATTATATTTCTTTATGACTTTTTCATCCTGTGTTTAGTTAGAGTGGATCTCTTTGCAGTAGAATTAATGGGGCTCTCTCATTCTGTTAATAACAGGTATGGTGTGTATGTCTTTTTTTTTTTCTAAAGTGATTTAAAGCTACTTTTATTTCCACGTCGACAGCATAATTGGGGAAATTATTACGTTTATATTAATTTTCCTGACACAATCGTTTATATTTATTTGCTTGTATATTTCTTAAGTATATGCACATCATATGGTATCTTCCTATGATCTGACGTCTTTAAGCCCTTGAGGGTGAACTGTCGGGTTCTCAAGTAAATTTTGACAGTGTCATAGACAAGTGACTCTTACATCCTGGTATTTTCATCTTTATAATTTTTCCTTCGCCGCTGTTGGTCGCGTGTATCCAAGCAAAAGTGTCGCTTTCGCTTGTGTTGGGTACAAAAAGAGAGAAAGAAACAGACAGATCTGCATTTCTTCTTTTATGCGCCGTGTCCCTTCAGGACGTAGGCGATCATGACCCTCCACATCTTCCTGCGCCTTGTAGCACTTAGGTTATTTATTTTCGTTATTTCTTCCAAATCCTGATCTGCCATTCATTTGCTTAAACCCAACAAGTATATCACGCGTTGTTCCTCTCTTTCTCACTTTCCTCTATCCACCATGGGAGTGTCAGATTCTCCAAGCCCTCTTTCTTCATTATGTGTCCAAAAAAACTTCAGCTGTCTCTTCCCGATGTTCATTGTAAGATTCTTTTTTGTTTTCATTCTCTACAAAACCTCGTCGTTGCTCACATGTTCGGTCCATTGTATTCTCAGCATCCTTCTGTAGAACCACATTTCTGTCGCTTCGAGTCTTGCCTTCATCTTTGAAGAGATTGTCTAGCATTTCTTGCCATATAGGTGAACAGATATCACATAACAGTCCAGTACTCTTTTCTTTGTTTCCAACAAAATCTTCCTACCTCATAATACTCTACTCAGCTTTTGAAATGCGTCCTTTGTCATGCCAATACGGATCTCAGTATCGCACTTTCCGTCCCCTGTCAGAACACTTCCCAGGTATTTGAGTTTTTGCACCGGCTTGATTTAACCCTGGAACACGGTCGTGGTCAATGAAACAAAGAGCGTCGGTATCAGTACCCCATGGCCGTGTTACAGGGTTAAGTATCCCCCGACCTGTAGTCGGAGATACTTAAGCCTGTAACACGGGGCTTCTCTTTTTTGCTTATGACTGCACACTCAACTAGTTAGACTAAAGCAGTGGCAACAATGTAAATTACGGGTGCAAAGAAACGGAATGAATTTCGACAAGGCTATATTTCACACACACACACACACACACACACACACACACACACACACACACACACATATATATATATATATATATATATATATATATATTTAATTCAGATACTTCAATCCAAGGGAAAAAAGCAGGAAGGTAAATTCCAAAAACCCGATCCTAATTAATATTAAAAATTTTATTTTAATATTAAAAAATGATACAGGAAGAGAGCTCCATGTAATAAAATATTACAGAGCAAATATAAATTAAAAAAGGATTAATTCAATGATGTTGAATGGCCATTTCGATATGAAGATCCCCACGGGGGATAACACATCACCTCAGCAACAGAAAAATCCTTTCAGAAACTGGAGAAAAATTAGTCTATTTTTCCTTTTTCATTGAATTAATCCTTTTTTAATTTATATATATATATATATATATATATATATATATATATACTAAGTAAGAAGAAAGAGAAAATGCACGGGTGATATTATAAACGAAAGAAAAGTTTAAAAGTTAGGAAGTGGGTGAATGATACACGCATGCGTGTGTGCATATGAAATGTATCGTTTTGCCGGAAACAAGGTCCCGGTGGAATTATACTGAGAGGAAAAGTGAGATAAGATAGAGAAAGACAGGAAGTGTCCCGTTTTTATAGATTCTTGACGAATCCTCTAACGACTTCTTGGAGGACCTGCCAACGTAATGCCCAAGCTTGATAATCCAACAATTAAAGAAATCTGAACAGCCCATTGGTCAAATTGTTAAAATAATTATGTAAAAGGTGAAGACATTAGTCCAAATGTAAATAATGTTCATAATGACATATCATTACAAAAAGAGAAACAACTTTTTTTTATTCTTAAACGATTGATTTTTATAACTCCTCTGGTTTGGAATTTCGTGGCAAATTGATTGTAGGATTCGTTTTTTACTGATTATCAACCCTTTGCAGGTAATTTAAACCCAGAAAATATTTTTTAGATTGTAAGATTTAGACCTATATTTTTATAATAATGATTTAGTGATAGAAAACTTGCTAATTAACCTAACCCATAGTTGACGGGGAGAAGAGGTTGATCCGTACCTTTCTCAAGGATATTTGCGCGTAAGTGAGTATAACGAACCCAACGGGAATCAGAACTAGGTTCCCCATTAACAATCCTGAGCCATTATCCATTACACCACCTGCACATCCAAGCATACAGCATCTGTTATTCCAAAGCGGTCACCCATCTAGATATTGACAAGTCTCGACGTTTCTTAACTTCCGTGATCGTACGAGAATTTTATGAGACCGTAAACTTCTGCTAGTTGAATGCCATAACAAAGACCGAGAAGTCCAACATTCACAATGAGCTTATTGTACGCCTGGATACCAACCCTGCGCCTGTGTAGGATTTGAATTCTGCAATCAATGTAGCAGAAAAATGTAGTGGTTTAGCCGGTTTAGTCGCCAATGACTAGATCATGCTGCAAGTCGTATGGGTAATATAGTGTTGGGGTGCTCTCCACCTTTGTTCTACTAATGGACTATTCTAATCACTACATAAAGTGGTAGTGGAAAAACCTAGCGAGAGGAATCGAGAAACCAGTCTTGATAACAAGTCAGTCGAGTATTTCCGGTAGTGAACAGGAAGTGTGCAATTCTCAGACTCTACGTCTTACGACGATACGTGTTACTGAACACTTGTTCCTGTATACTACTAACAATTCTGTTGTAAATACTATTTTTCCGGTAATATATCCATTTACTATATTTCTGTTGTTTGTCATGATTTACTCAATATTTCTGTGACGCACAACATAACATATAGTATCAGTAGCACTCAAAGAGTAACCTAACAATACACACGCACACATATATTATTAATACAAGTAAAAGTTTGTCACTTAACTGATAGATGTCACTTTCAGCATCCCGAGTCCGGAGTTTCGTAAACGGACCCTTTAGAAGTCACTCCGTCCACTCGTCAAGGGTTCTTTCTTTCTCTCTTTGCTTTTTATTTCCTCTGTGTCTTCCTCTTTCCTCTTTCTTCTCTTTTTTTGATTTCTCTTTTTGCTTTCTCATCTTTTCTACCCTCTTTCTTTTTCCCCCTTTTTTGATATCCTCTTACCTCGTACGAAAAGATTTCCAAAAATAAAAGCAAGTGAGTTTTTTTTTAATTTTCTTTTCAAAAATAACGTTTTTCACCATTCAGGTGAAAATAAAGATAAAATTGTCCAACATTTAGATACATTTTTATTATGCTGGTTCCAAGCTTTCGGCTCACATGAGCTATCTTCAGAAAAGTTACAGGGACGTTATCATAAAAAACATCTACCATAATCTTGTGTTGACATAAAACATTGCTATGTGACGATCAAAGTCACCGAGTAGCAGACGCAGGTCGTAAATTTGTAATATGGTTCAATGACGTCACACCGCGTGAGAGACCGAAATGTTAACAGTACCATATGTCTAAATGTAAGGTCTTGTGACTAAATTGAAATGTGATTTTATTAAATGTGGGTTGCTTTGATTTAATGTAGATGGCCTCTAATATCTGAAGATTCTTTTTACTATATATATATATATATATATATATATATATATATATATATATATATATATATATTACAGAAAAGTGAAAGAACACGTAGATGAAAACACACTGTTCAAGTAGTTTTTTTTAATCGTATCACCCCGAGCAAGGCGGTAACGCCACTGATGTGCAGGGGGCTACGTAATAGTGAAAAGATTGGAAAAGAGAAAGCCGGAAACCACATCCTAAACAGGGAACAAGGGATGAGCCTCTTAACCTGTTCAATAGACGTAGGTGGAGTGTAAAACGGGCGATAGATGGATCTATCTACTCCAATTGAAAAAAAAACGAAAACAAAGTGAGAAGATTGGAAAAGAGAAAGCCGGAAACCACATCCTAAACAGGGAACATGGGATGAGCCTCTTAACCTGTTCAATAGACGTGGGTGGAGTGTGAAACGGGCGATAGATAGATTTATCTACTCCAACTGAAAAAAAAAAGTGAGAAGATTGGAAAAGAGAAAGCCGGAAACCACATCCTAAACAGGGAACATGGGATGAGCCTCTTAACCTGTTCAATAGACGTGGGTTGAATGTGTACCGGGCGATAGATAGATCTATCTACTCCAATTACTTTTATAAAGAGTGCTCGATACGGAGTAAAGCTTAATTTTATAATTTTATTATTATTGTGGTTTGTAAAAGCATAATATCTTTACACAAAAATCTTCATGTTTCAGAACAATACTGCGAGTGGAAGATATAGTTAAAAAAAATAAAATTAAATTTAAATTGTTTATAACTTCATTAATTACAATGAAGGGAAATGACAAGAAAAGACTTAATATGCATTACACAACACGCACATCCAAGCTTATAGCATCTGATATTTCCAAGCAGTTACCCATCTGGGTATTGATCAGTCTCGACGTTGCTTAACTTCGGTAATCGTACGAGAACCAGGGGTTTGAACGTGATGTGGTCGTAAACCTTCGGTAGTTTTGTGGGGTTTTAGAAATAATACCTTTTTGTACCAAATACAAGTAGTGTCTGGCATATTCAAGCCAGTGCGAACTTTTTCAACTTATAAAATAAGTGTATAAGTTTAATGAACACGTGTCAAGTAATCATGCCGTTAGGAATAAGAAAATAATCAGCTGTGCAAAATAATGTTCCCCATGTGTAACACCCAAGAGTCCCTCAAAGTAGGGGACTATAGAGTAAGAGACACAGTTTATTGTAATAAATGGAAAAGATAACGTTTCATCCTAGACTTGAACAGGTTAACATTGTAGTAATCGAGGAAGCATCTTCTTGGGAGTTGGTTTCACGAATCAGCTTTTCATGAAATTGCATCTTAAAGATAGAATAAAAAATCAATGAGGTTAGTTTGCTACAATAGGCGTGGCATGGCGTGAGTCAGCCGTGAAAATTAGAACTGGTTGAGCTAAAGAATGTGGCTAATCGGACCGCTTTCCATGTGTTGTGTCGTGAGTAAGAATAAATACCTCAACAACAGGAATAGGTTAATTGTTGTATTCCGTGAAAATAGTATTTACAAAGGTTATTAGTATCCAATACAAGAATAAAGGTTAATCGTCTCAACCGTCGTAAAACGTACAATGAGCAATGGGTACTTCCAGGTCGTCACCGGAAGTCTACGACTGACTTGTCGATCGGCTGCTCAGCACACTCTACCTACGTAGATGTCACCATTACTTTACATAGTAATGGAATAGTCCATTATAGCCGAATAGGCGTGGGCGTCCCAACACCATGGAAACAGCAATAGAGTAGCGGGAAACTCGCAACGTTTTGTCTGTTTTGTAGAGTGAAAAATAATTTATTACCCACAAGGACGCGGAGGTGATTTTAGACTTTATCGGAACTGGAAATTTTTAATTGTAAGAAAACAGAATGTATAGTTGTTAGTAAAAGAGACACACAAAGGCGTCAACTACGCATACAGGGGACGTCGAAATCGAAAAACTATAACAATTCAATTGTACACTATAACAAGGATGTAGGATGTACGTTGTGGTGCAATGGATATCGACTCAATAAAAAATTGAAGAGGCGAGTTCGAATTCTAGTTGACATTCGTTGCGTTCACTTACACGCAAATACCCATGGGAAAGGTATGAATCCATCTCTTCTCTCTCCAGATATGGGTTGATTAGCAAGACAGATTGGGTTCTATAGCCTTGGTTGCAACCAGTCTACCGCAGGAAGAAATGGCAACCTACTGAGGGAAAACCTTCTGTCGAAAGACATAATCACCCAAGTGTTCATCACATATGGCATTTAACTGACTGAGCATAGCAACAGTCAAGAGAAAATGTAACACAAAATTTCGAAGGTGCATAGAATAAGCAAAAGTTGATTTTCAGAAACTAAGCAAACTATCAAGAGATAGGAAAATATCGCCAGAAATAAAAAGTGCAATGCAATATGAAATATGTATGGCATAGGATTTCGGATAAGATCTTCACAGATGAAAAATGAGTAATGTGATTCTACCGACGAATTTTGAGAATGCCATAGACAGGACATGTGAAAAATAAGAAGTATTAAGGAAAACAAGAACAAGTAAATTTATAATAAGAAAGAGAGAGATGAAATTATTATAGTGCAGTGGTTATCGGCTCGGAACAAGAAATCGAGGAGTCGAATTCGAATTCCAGTTGAATTCCTTGCATTCACTTATGCACAAATACCCTTGGGGAAGGTATTAATTTAACAGATTGGGTTCTATAGCCTCGGTTGGCAACCAGTCTACCACAGAAAGTAATGGCAACCTACTGTGTGATAATATTCTGCCCAGTCAGTTATGTCTCTTTCGAGACATGATCGCACAAGTGTGTATCACATATGGCACTTAACGTATAATGAGGAAAGAAGGACTGAGGAATATGACATTTACATGTAATACCGGAGGCAAGAGAAGCAGGATGAAACAGTGAGTAACCTACTTAATGAGTTTGTGTAAACGGATAGCAAAAGGGAATAAAAAAGGGCGGGTGGATACAGAGTGAAAATCTACTTAGAACAACAAAAAACAGAAAGTTGTGGAGAGCCATGATCACCTACTTAACCTGTTTATGTGAATGTACAGCAGATAAGGAACGAAAACGGATGGTAAAGAGTGAAATCAAAAGCTACACAAAACAGTAAAAGACAAGAAGATGTGAAGTGCAATGACCAACTAAATGAGTTTGTGTGGATGGATGGCAGAACAGGGACAATGAAGGATGGTAAAGGGTCAAAAGCTACAACAAATAGAAAGGTGTGGAGAGCCATGATCAGTAACATCAGAAAAGGGTTGATACACAGGTAAATTGATAGATGCAAACCAACTGAGATAGATAGATAGATAGATAGATAGATAGATAGATAGATAGATAGATAAGAAGAAGGCTGGGATAGATAGATAGATAGATAGATAGATAAGAAGAGGCTGGGATAGATAGATAGATAGATAGATAGATAGATAGATAGATAGATAGAAATAGAAACAGACGGATATCGATAGATAGACATAAAGAGAATGTGACAGATAGATCGATATGAACCGACTGAAATAGATATGAAGAAACTGATATGTATACACGCACACACACACACACACATATATATATACATAGAGAGAGAGAGAGAGAGAGAGAGAGAGAGAGAGAGTCAATTTGAAAGTATATATGCACCTATCGTACGGACAAGTGACTATAAACGGATGACCTCCTATTTTATCAAACCCTAAGCAAAAGTAAGCCTTCAATCGAGGTCAATTAGTTTTCTTGCGTGTTTCAGCTGATTATTTTTATTTCACAGTTGACGAGTATCGTGTTACAAACCACTTCGCCGTGAACAATAGCCGGGCTATTTAAGCTTTACTGGGGAAAAAATCGCAAATTCCATATGTCGAGGCTTGACCACAGATTAAACGGCCTACATGCCTCGGACATGACGTCTTTTGATTATTTTTTTCCCGCCACAGCGGATGGGTTACATGCCATTTTTCTTCTTTTTTTTTCTACATACACCGCATGAAAGCACTTGCGATACACTGCCCTTGTCAGCCATAAACCAAGGGAGGTAACACCGTTTCGGTGGCTAAGGCGGTATTGAAAACCAGCGACTGGAGAGGACATTGTTTTCTGGGTTTTATTTTTTGGTCATTTTTTTTTATTTGTGTGTGTGTGTGTGTGTGTGTGTGTGTGTGTGTGTGTGTGTGTGTGTGTGTGTGATATATCCCGGGAAGGAATATCAGGGAAAAGAATAGTGTAAGAATAATACTTAACACTGAAGATAGATTAGAAGAGATTTATTATACAACGGTACAATAAACCAAGAGACGTACAAGAACAATCAACGAATAATATCAGGAATAACGATCAAGTACAAAATGTCTCTGCCTATGACGTATGCGTCCGTCTAGTGACGTATGCTGACGTATGCCTCTGTCACAGTCTATAAAAGACTGGACCATATCCATTACGGGGTAGGATAGGATGTTCCTCTACAACAGTGTGTGTGTGTGTGTGTGTGTGTGTGTGTGTGTGTGTGTGTGTGTGTGTGTGTGTGTAAAAGCGCCCGTCTCTTGCGATTTTTTCACAACTGCAAGTCAGTTTTTCAACGTTTGTTTTAAAAGCTTTTGCTTTTGATCGTTAACCAATACACAACGCGCTCGTAGCGACCCTTATCAATGACGTAGAATGGAAGATAAACGGATGTGTTTCACGTCGGAAGTAACATTGTGTTGCGAATATGGCTTCAATCAACTTTGTTTATTTTGGATCTTGACCACATCGAACACGATGTCTGCTGAGCCGTGGTCTAGAGACGATATGAAGTACGCATCGGGTTCCGGCTAGTAATGCTCACCTTCAAAAGGAAGGAAACAATTGACCGTTGAAGGAATCTACGGCACCCGACCTTAATAGGGAGCACATAACATGTCCACCCTTCTCCCAAGCAGTCAGATCGCAGCCATTCTTAGAGTTTTTTTTCTCCTCTGGTGTGCCTCCTCTTTGTTCTTTTCCCACGGCACTGTTAATTTTACTACAAGGACACACCTCATTGAATCGGACCACGCTACAATGTCAGAGTGGGCATCTGTCTGGATGTACCGTAAATCGCAGAGGAGTTTTAAAATCAACTAAAACCCTCCAATTCCGTGCTCCACTCAGTAGCATCATGTTGAGAGTTATTTGGGTCTTCCGAACAGGACGATCGCCATCCATGTGAAAAGGGATCTTAGGTTGTCTGCCCGTTACAGGCTGTTTGTTGTCTACTTCCCACTATGTACTAACTAGGTCCATGACTACTTCCAGCACTTTATTATGAGATCACGTGTACATCAGTACATAAAATAGGGAGTTAGCTTTCAATCAACCTATATATATATATATATATATATATATATATATATATATACACAGGCTGTCCATAAAGATCGTGTGCACTTTAAAAAATTTATAACTTTATTTGTATTTGTGATAGAAATAATCTGTAAACTTGAAAGATAATACAGTGTTTCAACAAGATGGAGATCCTTGTCACTCTGTTCTGTGTTAGACAGTTTCTAAATCAGGAATTTCCTAATATTGTTTCGTGTCAAGATTGTTAATGAGTCAAGACACGTTAATGGGTGAACGCTTAATAAGCAAAATGTGTCATCAACATAGCGACGATATAAAGAGGGGAAAAATGGATTATTAAGTAATTTCTCCTCATAAAACTCAACAAAAATATTAGCCAACGCATGACTCAAAGAGGAAGGGGTGGACTATTTTATTGGCCTCAACGTTCGCCAGATTTGACTCCATTAGTTTTTTTTTATGTGAAAACAATTGTGTATGCAGACAAACCCAGTTCGTTAGAAGATTTGAAGGCTAAAATAACTAATGTGATTTTAGGCATTACTTTAAATCAGTTGGCAAACGTTTTCTGTGAACTGCAAAATCATATTACCCTTTATATTGCTAATGATGGAGGACATGTGGAAACTTAAATAAAAATTCAATAGAACCTTAAAAAATATAGATCATTTTTTAAAGTGCCCACGAACTTTATGGACACCTATATATATATATATATATATTTTAATCGTATCACCCCGAGCAAGGCGGTAACGCCACTGATGTACAGGGGGGCTACGTAATAGTGAAAAGATTGGAAAAGAGAAAGCCGGAATCCACACCCTAAACAGGGAGCAAGGGATGAGCCTCTTAACCTGTTCAATAGAAGTGGGTGGTGTGTGAACCGGGCGATAGATAGATCTATCTACTCCAATTAAAAAAAAATGAGATGATTGGTAAAGAGAAAGCCGGAAACCACATCCTAAACAGGGAGCAAGGGATGAGCCTCTTAACCTGTTCAATAGACGTGGGTGGTGTGTGAATCGGGCGATAGATAGATCTATCTACTCCAATTAAAAAAAAAATGAGAAGATTGGAAAAGAGAAAGCCGGAAACCACATCCTAAACAGGGAACAAGGGATGAGCCTCTTAACCTGTTCAATAGACGTGGGTGGAATGTGAACCGAGCGATAGATAGATCTATCTACTCCAATTAAAAAAACAAAAAACAAAATGAGAAGATTGGAAAAGAGAAAACCGGAAACCACATCCTAAACAGGGAACAAGTGATGAGCCTCTTAACCTGTTCAATAGATGTTCAGCATCATTAACATCTTTAAACACTTTTATGCAATGCATAATAACATTTATTCAGCACATATTGGTATTTATGTAAAACTTCAGAATTCTAGAATTCAAGAAACAAAATTGTTTATTATTTGATAAAAAGTTTAAATCATCTCGAACAGAAGCAAATGCAGCAACGACCATCCGTGGGTTTGGTGTATAGTGTCATGGAGATTTGGTTATTATTTAGATGTACTAATGCATAGAGAAACAAAATAGAAGTGGTGGAATATTCCATAGTGAATTCATACGTCTATTGAACAGGTTAAGAGGCTTATCCCTTGTTCCCTGTTTAAGATGTGGTTTCCGGTTTTCTCTTTTCGAATCTTCTCATTTTGTTTTTTGTTTTTTTAATTGAAGCAGATAGATCTATCTATCGCCCGGTTCACACTCCACCCACGTCTATTGAACAGGTTAAGAGGCTCATCCCTTGTTCCCTTTTTAGGATATGGTTTCCGGCTTTCTCTTTTTGAATCTTCTCATTTAATAATTTATATATATAATAACAAAAATAGGAAAAATTTTTTTCAGTATAATAGAAAAACATTTTTCCAAACACGACAAACTATTAAAAATCATCAACAGAAACATAATCAAAATCAGTTACAGCTGCATGGAAAACATGGAGAAAATAATAACCAAACACGACAATAAAATACTAAACAAACCCAATAACAATAATACAAACCAACAACACAATACGCACAAATGCAACGGCAGAAAGAAACAAAACTGCCTATTTAACAGTAAGTGTCTAAACAACAACATAATATACAAAGCTACCATGACAAATAAAACTAACACAAACGAAAATATTTATATAGGAGCAACAGAAACAATATCCAAAGAAAGATTCAACATTCACAAAACATCACTCAGCACTTAAAAGTGCAAAACAACGCAAGGCTATCAAAATACATATGGAACCAATAAAAAGAAATCAACCTAAATGACAAGAACAAACCAAGTAAAGAGGAATCAAACGGACACCTATTCAATATATAGCAATTAAGCGTACACCCATTAACGTGTACAACAATCTTGACCAGGCTCGTAGCTGATGCTAAAAAACACCGGGCGAATTTTTTCGGCTATTCTAATGCAAATTAGGCACAGAACGTGAACGAAAGCAGGAAATCGGGTTCGGACTTTCTGAGTATAACCAGTCTTTTCTCCCAAAATTAATAAATAAATATACATATTTTTACTGCGTTCATTCGGATGTTTTCTTCTTTCTTTCTTTCTTTCTTTCTTTCTTCGTGAATTGTTTACTTTGATTTCTGACGAAGACATTTTTCCTTGCCCGGATTTCACTATGATTGCAGGGATCGGTCCGGACCCGTGCCCGGTGTGCCCGGTGTGCCCAGTAGTCAGATACGGCCATGATTTTGACACTAAACAATATCACAACTCAACACATTATATATATATATCCAGGTGAAGAAGATCCAAGGTTTTACGATTTTGTGTCCCTTGGCATTTATTTTTTTATAATAAATGCAAAAACATCTGTGCCTATTCATAAAGAAGAACAGTGGAGAAATATTAATTCCAAGGGAGATAACTTTGATATTACTATGGAATCTCTGGACTCTACTGAATCTTCAAATCTGGTAGGCTTATTAATACTATACAATCTCACGGCCTGTAAGGAAGTAGATACCGAAGACATTGGATCATATGTGGATGATGGGCTTATGACAGTAAGAAATGCCACAATTTTAAAATAGATAAAATTAGAAAGATGAGACATAAAGTATTTAAAAACCTTAATTTAAAAGTAACTATTAAACCAAACATAAAAAAGTAGATTTTCTCGACGTAACCTTAGATATAGAGAAGGATATGCACCAACCATATAATAAGCCAAACGCCAATCCTTTATATATCCACCCGAAATCTAACCACTCTCCATCTGTTAACAGGTACCCGCGTCAATAGAATACAGAATTAGTAGAAATTCAACAAATGAAGAAGTATTTAATAAACATAGCAATTTTTATAACACTGTCTTAAAAATAGTGGATATAAAACCCCAAATATTCAATATGTAAAAGGAAAAAGCAACCCCCGAATAAAAAACAGGAAAAGAAATATTATTTGGAGCACACCCCCTTTCAACCAAATGACTAATCGTAAATTGGGGAGAAAATTCCTCACGTTAATTAAGAAAAATTTTCCAGAAAAAAATCCATGAAGTAAGATTTTCAATAAAAAATACTAACAAATTAAAGTTACAGCTGTATGAACAATCTGGAAAAAATCATAAAAAAATCACAATAATAATATTTTAAAAAACTTTAAGAAAACTAATAAAAACAACCTAATAACGGAAAATAACAATTTAGACAAGAAAAATGTAATTGTAGAAACACTATAGATTGCCTGCTAGAAAACAGGTGTCTAACGGAATCAATCGTCTATCAATGTAAATTATCTTCAGAGGAAGACCCTAGTAAAGATTTATTTAGGTCGTAATAAGAACACTCTAAAAAACGAATTTATCAACACACGTCTTCATTTAATAATAGGTACAGAAATAGAAGATCCCTACCGAAATATCATTGGTATCTAAAGGAAAAAATAAATAAAAAAAACATATTAAAGTGGAAAATTCTAAAAGAAACTAAAACATGTAAGTCTTTAAACGATCCATGCTCGTTGTGTCTGTACGAAAAATTGTATATTATTAAATCACTTAAGAATAAAATTCTATTAAATAAACGCAATAAAAAACTTGCAGCCGAGCTTGAAAAGGACCTCCAATCCGTAGTGGACTGGGGTAAGAAATGGCTCGTAAGCTTTAATGCTTCTAAAACAAAGCTACTATCAATTAACCATCATAGACAATCGCACCTACCTCCCATTAGCATGGACCAAGCTTGCCTCCCAGAGAGTAAAACACTACGCCTCCTTGGACTCACACTTACAGCGGACCTCAAATGGTATGACTATATCGAATCCATTGCTAAATCCGCTGCTATGAAAGTCGGTTCTCTGTGCAAGGCCCGGAAGTTTTTTCCGTCTGAATCTATCTTGCACCTTTATAAATCTACCATCCGATGAGGATGTGCGTTGTGGTTCAGTGAATATCGACTCGGAACGAAAAATCGAGGAGCCGAATTCGAAATCCAGTTGAATTCCTTGTATTCACTTACACAGAACTACCCTTGGCAAAGGTATTAATCTGTCTGCTCTCTTCAGTTGTGGGTTAAATAACAGGACAGATTGGATTCTATAGCCTTGGCTGGCAACTAGTCTACCGCAGAATGCAATGGCAACCTACTGCAGGATAATCTTCTGCCCAGTCAGTCATGTCTCTTTCGAGACATGATCGTCCAAAGCATGTATCACGTATGGCACTTTACTGACTGACTGACTTTCGACAGTCATGGTCATTTTCAGAAACTAAATGTTGACTGCGTTGCAGTGAAGAGTTTGTTGAAAAAATTATATAACTTAAACAGTTATATCCTGAAATGTTGAGAGGTGGGGGGTGGTACTCAGATTTAAAATCTAATTGTACGTCTATCGTATAAATAATGACATGCATAGAACAGTTTCATAGAACTTTACAGGACCGGAAACGAGTATACTGAATATTTTCATACATTTTTTTAATCATTTTATAGACATATTAAATATTTTATACACATTTTGAAATATCGTGTTATGAAGTAAAATATATTTAATTTGTTTAGCATTATTATTTTTATAATAATAGTAATTTTGGGTATTTTTTCGTTTCTCTTTACAGTAAGTGCTGTAATAAATCCTGGTTAATGATAAATCTAAGGTCGTCCTGGCTATCACTAAAAATTACATCCGGCAGCAAGAGACCTTATTGGGAGGTAATGAGGAACGTGGAACCATATCCTACTTGCTGTTGTTCCCAGGTGGCCTCTAACCTGGAATGGTAACACCTGTTAGGATCCCAGATATGGGTAAATAGCGACCACACCCAACCGGAGTCAAAAAATTGTGAAAGTATTAAAACACATTTTCATAATACAAATATTCAACAATAGCCAGTCAGTTAAGAGCCATACGTGATACCCGCTTTAGGCGATCACGTCTCGAAAGAGACATGAGTGACTGGGCAGAAGATTATCCCGCAGTAGGTTGTCATTGCCAAGGCTATAGAACCCAATCTGTCCTGTTACTTAACCCATAATTGGAGGTAAGAGATGGATTAATACCTTTCCCAAAGGTATTTGCGCGTAAGTGAATGCAATTAATTCAACTGGAATTCGAACTCGGCTCCCCGATTTCTCCTTCCGACCGATATCAACTGTATCAAAACGCACATATTGCAATACAACGCCAGAACGAAGCTGCTATCAATTAACCACCACAGACAACCGCACCCCCTCCCATTAGCATGGAACAGGCATGCCTCCCAGAGAGTAAAACACTACACCTGCTTGGCCTGACACTCTCAGCGGACCTCAAATGGAATGACTACGTCGAATCCATTGCTAAATCCGCTGCCATGAAAGTCGGCTCTCTGTGCAGGGCCCGGAAGTTCTTTCCGTCTGAATCTATCCTGCACATCTATAAATCTACCATCCGCCCGTGTATTGAATACTGCTGCCACATCTGGTTGGGTGCCCCTGCTATTCTCCTCGGGGTCCTTGACAAAATACAACGGAGAATCTGTAATGTGATCGATACCAACTTGCCTGCAGTCACTCTCTCACCTGCGTGACGTGTCTTCCCTGTGCCTCTTCTATAAATACTTTCACGGCTTCTGTTCTGATGAACTTAGATCACTGGTGCCCCCTAGGTACAAATTTGCACGAGATGCTAGATTAGCAACTAGGTCCCACCCCTTTACGGTGAAACCGATGAAATGTAACCGCAATTTCTACTTCAACAGCCTCTTTTCTCACACTTCCCGCCTGTGGAATTCTCTTCCGCATACTTGCTTCCCCGACGGCTACAACCTCCAGGAGTTTAAATGTCAGATCAATAGACACCTCCTAACACACTAACTCGCACCCATTCTCTCAAACACTCTTCCTATGTACCTCCTTACTCGTCTATCACCCTTCTTCTGACATTTCCTATATCTAATCACTCTCTCACCACCTTCCCCTGTAACCCCCTGCGCTATAGTGGCAGTGGGATGCCTTGCTTGGGGTGAAATGATTAAAAAAAATTCATTTATAATGTATATTCAGGTAGAAACAATTTATTTTAAATTGTGTTAAATTCAACCGTAAGGTTTGTCATTTGAACGTTTTATTGTTTCTTTCCAAATTTTGATCAAAATTGTCCTTAAAATGTCTAAGGTTTATGTTTTTGTTCCGTTTTTTGGTCGAGTACTTTCGACACTCAAGGTCATTATCAGGAACTAAATGCTAACAACGTTGCAGACAAGACTCTGTTCACACATTCGTGTACTTTTTGTTTTTGTGGCTGTGGGGGTTACATTAAAAATATAATTGTACGTCTGTCGTATAAATAACGACATGCGCAGAATGGGGGTTACATTTGAAATATAAATTGTTCGTCTATCGTATAAATGATGACATGCGTAGAACAATTCCACAGTTCTTTACAACACGCTTCCTATGTACCTCCTTACTCATCTATCACCCTCCTTCTGACATTTTCTATCGCCAATCGCTCTATGTAACCCCCTGCGCTATAGTGGCAGTGCAATGTCTTGCTTGGGGTGATATGATTTTAAAAAAAGCGTAATCCGCTTGAAATATAACGCGGACTCATCCAAATAGCATATATACTGACGCCGAGAACCGTCAGCTGAGACCTCACCTTATATCCTCAATACAGAATTCAATAAGACTACGTCGTTCCAAGCGAAATTATATTTCATGAGTGTGTTACATTCATTCAATGAAATAAAGACATAACATCTTGGTAAAAATAGTTATTCACACTTACCTTTATGAAATTTTAGAAATTTAAGCTTTCAGCCTCTTCATATTTTTTTTTAATCGTATCACCTCGAGCAAGGCGATAACGCCACTGATGTGCAGCGGGGTAAATAAGAGTAAAAGATTAGGTGGGTACATAAGAGTAAAAAGATTAGGAGGCTATATAAGAGTAAAAAGATTAGGTAGAAGTGAGTGAAGAGAAAGACGAACCAGTTAGAAAGGAGCAAAAGAAGGTGTGATGACAGTTGCAAAGGTGGAGAGAAAGGAAAGGATATACATGGTGGTAAAGAAAGAACTAGAGTCAAGTGGTTAAGAGATGAGTGTTGACATTGCATTTAAATTCCTGGAGGTTGTAGCCGTTAGGAAAGCAAGAATATGGAAGCGAGTTCCACAGGCGAGAAAAGAAGCTGCAGGAGTAGAATTGTCGTCTGCATTTGGTTGATCTAACTGTGAATGGGTGAGACCCAGTTGCCAGTCTGGTTGCACGAGTAAACACCTGTTGCAGAGGCACCAGTGACTTAAGTTCGTTGGAGTAGAAGCCATGGAAGTATTTGTAGAACAGACAAAGGGGAGCCACATCCTGTTGGTGGGGAAGTGCCTGGAGTCGAGCTGCCAAGTCGATACCTATCACATTACTGATTCTCCTTTGGAGCCTATCAAAAACACTGAGATGAACAGCAGGGGCGCCTGACCATATATGGCAGCAATACTCCATGCACAGACGGATGGTTGATTTGTATATATGCAGGATGGATTCAGGCGGGAAAAACATCTTGGCCCGACACTGACCCAACCTTCCTAGCAGTGGATTTAGCTATTGACTCAATGTAGTGATTCCACTTGAGATCAGCTGAGCGGGTAAGGCCGAGGAGGCGCAGTGTATTGCTCTCAGGCAGACTTGGTCTATGCTTATGGGAAGTAGGTGAGGTTGCCTGTGATGATTGACAGACAGCAGCTTGGTCTTAGTCGTATTAAAATTGACAAGCCACGTCTTACCCCAATTCACCACAGAGTGTAGGTCCGTCTTTTATATCAATTAAAAGAACGACCTATTTGGGAATTTAAATCAATCAATTTGTTTTTGTCTATCATAAACACTATTTACCGAAAATCTGCTCTGAATCGTAAAATGAAAAATGCAATAAAACTATGACATTATTTAATTATAAATTTTTTTAATTGCTTTTATAAATAAGATATATTAAAGAAGTTATCGTAAAAAATTCCAGTGTATAATACATTTTTACAAGAATTCCTTCCATTTTTTTAAATTTTAATTTAAAAAATTCATTAAGTTTTAAATCTTTTAAAATTCTGTGTTAATTTCAGCCTTGTAGATGATATTATTGTGTAAACTATATTTACTAATCATAAATGGAAAATGTTGATACAAATCATCAAACACCAATATTTTTAATAGCACTTTGAATTTTATTTGTATATACGGGCGACAATACATGACATTATCAGGAAATTAGAGCGATAACTATAATAAATTTAAAGCCAATATTACTAAAATTCAATAAAACATGAGACTATGGTGGATATCTTCAAACTTATCAAGAATACTGATTACTTAAAAATTACGAAAAAAAAAACAGTGCCGAGGTTATATTCTTCAGCTATGTTTTTCAGATAGTCTGTATAGAACATTAAACCTGTCATTAGGCTGTCAACACAGACATTGTCGGAAAAAAATGCATTTCTGCAATATATAAAATTAAAGTAAATAATATTTGTTTCAAATCTGATTATTAATACTTTAAATTAGCTAATATTCCCCTGATAAAGTTTCAGAAAAATGTATTTTAATTTTTAAAGATTTTTTTAATAAAGAGAATTACATTGTAATGAGAAAGACTAAAAAAAGGGCTCTAATCAGTAAATTTAAGTTTAACTTCAATTTGCTTTTGAAATACAGCAAATTATTTTGATTATTGGAAAGATTAAATGTAATCTACTGCCTTGAAATTAAAATCTAAATGCAAGCATCAAGAACGATTTTTCATTTTTTTAAATTCATTTTAAACCTTCTTCTATGTGCCCTGTTCTTTCAGGACATAAGCGATCACGGCTTTCCAAATCTCCCTAACCTTGGTGGCTTTTAGCACGCTTTCCCCCTGTTACACCATGCAACCCTTGTTCCATCATCTACCTGATCAGGTCTTTCAAATATGTTATCCGCTGCTTTCTTATTGTGCTGCCCTGAACAAAATGCCGAAAAGCATCCTGCTTTAGACAGCCAGTTTAAACACGAATTCGCAAGGACACACAGACGAATTTCATGGAAAAACGAAAGATATTATTCCTCGAATTAGGTAAAAAAATCTTAAAGAAAAATTAACAAAACAAAGATGAGTCCACTGCGACGAAGAAGACAGAAATAAAAAAGAGAAAGGGAAATGCTAAGTACAGGGAAAGGAGCAAACGAGTACAAAGAAGAAAAAGAAAGGCTACCCACTCCTACCAGCAGCGAGGAGGTGGCCTGATATAGTAGTAAAAGCGTTAAGAACTGCGAGGCAGGGGTTTTATTCAATTTAAATTTAAGGAAGCAACAGATTCGGAAAGCAGCTCAGCGTTAAGAACTAGGAAGTGACGATTTACAATATTCGACGTGGTAAAGGCATGACTAAGCGACTGAGCAAATTCCGCATAGAAAAGTCCATTATTCCTTTTCTAAAATATCTATTTTAGGGCTAGAAAGAACGAGCAACACAGAGATAAGAAGGCAACAAACTATTCGTTGAGTTACAATAATGCATTTATAATGCGAAGGAGATGAAAGGGCTTAGAAGAATGAAATAAACATAGCAAAGTTATATGAAACGGCGGAGGCAAATCGTGCGTGTGGACACAGGGACCAACAGGAAAATTCTGAAGATCCCGTCAAATCGCTCACGTGGCCTTATCACGTTGCCGAGAGTGGATAAGAACGGTAGGGCGTGATAAAGAAAAAGGAATTAAAACAAAAGGAAGCATGGTCTATGCTACAAGGCACAAATAAAGGGAGAGAAGGGAGAACAAAATAAAATAGAATAAAAAACAGTAACAAGAAAGTCGTCGCAGCGAGACGAGAGATAAAAAAAAAAGACGGTGTCCGGATAAATTTGTCCTTAATGACGGAAGGTCCGAGTTACAAACATGACACTCCCCGCCTGAGATTGTGAAATCTCAAAAGGATTAGGTGGAAGTCTGTTTTATGTTTGTGTTGTGAGTGTGATGGGCATACATTTGGCAGGGAAGTTGTAGTGGGTTTGGCAGGGAAAATTGCAGGAGAGAAAGAAAGGAGGATAATGAAATGAGTGGTAACAGTTCTGTGAAAAATAAGTTGTGGAAAGGGGCGAGCAAAGCGACAAGGGAAGTTGTTAAACAGATCAGATGAAGGGGAGGAAGATGGAGTGTTTTAATTTATAGGCTTAGATGCAAGTGGGGGGAGGAGAAGTACTGTCTCTGTCACAGGTCTCAGGTGACAATTTTGTACGGTCATTTTTGTGAATGTTCACTTCGACCTGTTAGACTCTTCCGTCACTGCTCGGAATGACACGGGTAATCAAGCCCAAGGGCCATTCGTATTTTTTTGTTTGTTTGTTTGTTTGTTTGTTTGTTTGTTTGTTTTTGGGGGGGTTTTTGGGGTTTTTTTTTTTTTAAGGAGAAAAAAGTCTCGTGCCAAATGCGGCTTTCTCCTGAATTGGCGAGGAAGTAGGTTGAGCTGACTGACTGCTTGCTGTAGGTTTTCGGGTGTCGAAGTTTTGTTAACTTGAGTGGAAGAGGCGCAATCCAGCTGCTTCGACTATTCTTCTTCACACCTTTTTCCATGTTTTTGAAGATTCTGTCTTTTATACAGTAGAACAGTCGGTCATCTTCCTTAGTACGCTGAAAAACAGAGCTGCTTACTTCTTTCTGGTGTTTTTTTGTTTTGTTTTTTTCTTGGCCTGGTGATGTCCCTTCACCAGGCAAATTTTCGAGCCAGATTTGTTGAATGGCTTGCCACCACAAACTTGTGTGCAGTGGGCCGCAACGTCGTGGTTCTCCCCGCCATGGTTTTGCATGATCGCCTACGCCCCAAAGAGACACTGCACATGAAGAAGTAGATGTAAAATCACTTCTCAAAATTACCAGAATTACAATAATTGGATCAAACGTCTACAGCATTTGAATAAAAGTCTAATTTTATTTACTTATCGACGGCATGCTTATGGAAATGACTTACTATTAATATTTCTATGTCAATATACTGAACGCGTTCTTAGGCTTATACACTTCATGTAGCATTCTCCGGCATGGCCAAGTGGTTAAAGCGTTGGACTTAAGTTCCAATGAAACGCATTTGGTCGAACACTACTAGTGCAATTATCATAATGGGGCACCGCGACATGATGTAATGGTTAACATGCTGGTAACACTAGAACAATTACGACTGAGATGTGCGTTGTGGTGCAGTAGATATCGGCTCGGAAAGAGAAATCGGCGAGCCGAGTTCGAATTCCAGTCGAATTCGTTCCATTCGCTTTGGAAATGTATTAACCGTGGCTTGTCCCTCCAGCTATGGTGTAAATACCTAGACAGATTGGGTTTTATAGCAACCAGTCTTCCGCAGAAAGTAATGGCAACCTACAGCGGGAAAATGTTCTGCCTAGTAAATCATGATTGCCTAAGCGTGTATCACGTATGGTACTGAGTACACTAGTGCCCTAAAGTTTTGGCATTTTGTCGCATCTAAGCTACGCTTAGTAAATTACCATATAGCACCCTCCGACAATTCAAACTCGTATTAAAACCTTCCAGTGTTGATGGCCGGGTTCTCAGCCACGGTCCCTACTTTTAAACATACATGATTGCCACTTCCGTTCTATGACTAAACTACAAATGACAGAAATTTATGTTGCAATTAATAGGTTGTAACATCGTAGTGACAGCCGATGGCCGTCTATTTCTGGGCTTTATTTCAAGAGGCAGGTCATCACTCTTCAGATACTTAAACTGATTCTTGACAGTACGGCCCAATTTTGTTTCATTTTCTTCCGCTTACGCGAATTTTGCGAGAAATTTTAGCTGTCACGGGGCCCAGTTTAAAATCACTTCCAAAAATTACCAGAATTAAAATACTTGTATCCACGAGTACGAAAGTCATAAGGAGATAGTGTCATAATTTTGTTTTTTAATTTATTCACCCCAAGCAAGGTAATAATGCCACTAAGACGCAAGAGGCCACTGGGAGTGAAAGAGAATGAGAAAACTTTAGAAGGAACCAGAAATAGGTATGCAAAAACAAAAATATATTTAATATGCCCTAATAATCATATAATGATAGTACTTATCCTGTCCTTCGTTAGTTTGCACGATTGTTACACCTGGTCGTATCTAATAAATAATAACTATTCCAGTTTTGGTTGCGTGGAAAGAAGGGGAAAGACACTACTTGGTTTCGGTCTAAGAAAGAAAGAAAGAAAGAAAGAAAGAAAGAAAGAAGTGGATTAAAAGAATCAGATTAAACTGATAAGAACAGATACTACACTTTGATCATATCTAAAAGTCCGAGAGTATTTAGCCTCTAAGGTGAGTTGTGACACAAGGTCGGTTTTTAACGTGGAGACCTGAGCGCGTACACTTAGACAACTGGTCAAAATTTACTCAGTTCTCGCATACGCGATGATTGGGTACTAAGCCTGTCTTAGCTGGTCTAAACTTGTCTTATCTAGTCGTAACTGGTCTTTGATGGCCGATCTCCAAAAGGCCAACTATCGAGTGCATTTTCTTGCCGACTCACGCTGGCAGGATGTAACAAACTTGTCTTTCTGTTTCTTTAAATCATACACTCGTTGATCCGCCACCATATTCCTCAGGAACGCCGCGATCCAGCTTCTGCAAAAGCTCTACTTTGCGTATTATTGATAACAAAAGATGATTTCTTTTTCTTTTTCTCACTCTTACCCATAAGGGTTTCTGCAGTTCTTTTTTTTTTTTCTTTTCACATTTCCATTGTATAAAGTCACAAAAATTAAGAAAAGAAAAAAAAATCAGCGCTTGATAACAAATGGCGTCTGGTAGGCTCAGGCGCTTAGCCAGACTGGGGGAATGGTGGTTGGTGTCAGGCTAATCATACCTGTTGCCACGCTATGCCTAAGTAGCGTGAATCAGGTAGTTTAGCCTTTTGAACACCAAACTCCACACTAAAAATATTCGGTTTTCAGAGTTATCCACTTTCAGATGTTCGGATATGGGATTATCAATCTGTACTAACTGACAGATTAACTCAACTGGAACGTATGCTGCCTGTTTTCTAACAGGCGTGGGCAATTTTTTCTGATCAGTGGGCCGCATCAGGTACGGCTCATCATAAAGCAAGACACACGACTAAAAAGATAGAAGGTAAATTTGCGTTGAATGTACCTTGGCCATTTTCAGCACAGAAGATCATACGAGTAGAAATCATCTGCCTTAGAAATGTGAAGATTTTGATTGTTTCTTTTTTTTTTTTTTTTTTTAATCATATCACCCCAAGCAAGGCGGCAACGCCACTGATGAGCAGGGAGCTACGTAAGAATGAAAAGATTGGAAAAGAGAAAGCCGGAAACCACATCCTAAACAGGGAACAAGGGATGAGCCTCTTCACCTGTTCAATAGACGTGGGTGGAGTGTGAACCGGGCGATAGTTTAGTCTATCTATTCCAACTGAAAAAAAAAAAAAGAAAAGAGTGAAAAGATTGGAAAAGAGAAAGCCGGAAACCACATCCTAAACAGGGAACAAGGGATGAGCCTCTTCACCTGTTCAATAAACGTGGTTGGAGTGTGAACCGGGCGACAGTTTTTTTTTTTTTTTGAGAAAAAGTTCTCCTAGGAAGTAAGTATGAAATCTCAGTAAAATATTATCACACATGACAGTGGTTAACTGTCATCTGTGACAGTTGCTAGTTCGTGTGATTTATTCATTCGAAGAGACCAAAAAAATATTAAGTTGTTCTGAATCCATCTTGCATATATACAAATCTACCATCCGACCGTGCATTGAATACCGTTGTCATATCTGATCGGGTGCCGCTGCTATTCATCTTGGGGTTCTCGACAAAATCCAAAGAAGAATCTGCAATGTAATCGATTTCCACCTGGCAGCTCGACTCCAGTCACTTTCCCACCGACGAGACGTGGCTTCCCCCTGTCTCTTCTATAAATACCTTCAGGGCTTTTGCTCCAATGAGCTTAGCTACCTGGTGCCCCCTCTGCACGAATTTACTAGAGCTACTAGACTACAACGAGGACCCACCTTTTACTGTGAAAATCAAATGTAGCCGCAACTTCTACTCTATTATTTTCTTTTCTCGCACTTCCCACCTGTGGAACTTCCTTCCGTATGCTTTCACGATGATAGCTAGAATATCCAAGTGTTTAAATGCGACGTCGTCATCTCTTATCTCCTTGACTCCCACCCTTTCGCTGTCATTCCGGTATTCTGTTATTCTCCTTTTCCGCTCTACTCTTACGCAGCTCTCTACACACCAGTGTTCTCGCCCTTCTCTTACCCATTCTCCGACACTCATTACGACCTGTTCCCTTTCCTCTTATCTCTTCTATTATGTAACCCCCCCTCACACCAATGTCAGTACTACCTTGATTGGAGTGAAACGAATATAAAAGTTTGTTTGGTTGGTTGGTTGGTTTGTTTTACGGCATATCAACCCCTTGGGGTCATTTAATGCCAAAACATTAGTTCTTTCAAAAACGTATTTTTGTTGGTAATATTTTTCCTTCAAAAACGTATTTCTCTTGCTAACATTTTTACTTCAAAAATTTTTTTTGGTGATATTTTTCATTCAAAAAAGTTTTGTTGCTAATATTTTTCTTTCAAACATTTTTATGCATATATTTCATAAAAGTCCGTTTTTATACTTTTATAGTGTTTTGACTTCTGTTTGGAGGGTTAACTATTTGCCCATATCTGGGACCCTAACAGATGCTACTATCCCGGGTCAGGGTGGACCTGGGAACAACAGCAAAAGAGGTGGTTCCATGCTCTTCATAACCTCGAAATCAGAAGCCTTGCTGCCGGATGCAGTTTAACGTCATACCCAGGACCGAAACGAATATAAAATAAAAATTAAAAAAAAACGATGATGACCGTCCTGCAGCTAAAGTAAATATTTACTTGCATGATCCTTCTTAATGAAAATTACTAATGGTTTAAAATGATGGAAATGTTATCTCTAACGAAAAGTAACAAAATGCAATAAACATTCTTGTTAATCATTATTTATGCATGTGGCAACGTATGAGAAAGTGTGAGTGAACAACTGAGGACGAAATGAAACAGCAGCTTTAATAAACGTTATTTTTTTTCTAATGAAGTTCGATGTTCCCGCCACAAAGTCAAACGCGCTGCATCTGGTCCGCGGGTCGCAGTTTGCCCAGTTTTACAATCACAAATTTAAATGTAAATGAAACATTCTTCTTCATCGACGTTGTTATTACTTACATACCACAAGGGTACGCGGGTATGTTAATTACCAGTGGGAGTTAGGTAAACGATCTAATCATCGACAGTTTTAAGTCACCATCAGGTTACGAGTAGCACTTGTTGACCTCTTATTGGCGTGCCGACTGTCGAAATGCGAGATCATTTACGAACTACGTGTATGAATACTAATTAATTTCTTTATAGTAAATTTATGTAAGCGCAAGGCCCAAAAGCCGCACAAGGTAGATGGTTACTATTAGAATAAGTATGATGAAAAATGAAGTGGTGATTTCGAGAAAAAAAACAAGGGATAGATAAAGACTGATCATCCACTTGAAGTGGTTAAGGTTATAGGGTTCGGGGAAGCATCTTTGCGGGATTCTGATTCGATAAAATAGTATTGCTTTAGAAAAAGCTGTCTGAATAGAGCTTTCTTCATACATTTTGGAGTATGGGAGAAATGAGGGTGATTCGACTTCGTGGAAGTAGCAGGGTGTGTTCTTTCAGTAAAAGTCTGTTTGGTGGAACTAAAGAATAGAGCTTCTGGAATTATCCCCTCCCACCCCCACACGTACTTGGTTTGCCAGGTGCGACCAGCCACCGTTAGATGGTGCTGTTTACGAAGCTATAAAAACGCAGTACTTCCTGATTCTACCTCCTTTTTCTTTCTTTCTATTGAGTATGTGGTAATGATAACACAAACACGGAACCTGTTCTCGGCTTGGGGATAATATATTTCCCCGGGTGACTGCAATGTTTAACACACGCACACGCACTTGTATCCTACACACATACAGACATACACAATTCATAATTACTCCAGTTTAATGTCTTCTTTCTTTTCAGCCATTTTTCATACATACAGGTATATTTCATTCCTTCTTAATCAGTCATTAGCCATTTATATAAAAAAACAAAAACAAAAAAGAAAACATGAAACTATGGCCTTGTTTACCTCTACAAGGAATGAAAATCTGTTGTTTACAAGGGTAACGCTTGTTTGCCACTGGTTTTAGTCCAAACAGGAGCGAGTAAGCAACAAGGAAGGAAAATGACAACCTAAAAAAAAAAAAACTACTCAGAATCAGGAAAAGACATTTGAAGTTCATTGGACATATAATGAGGACAGAGGGCTTAAAAAACTTGAACGACACGGGCATATTTGAGGGTAAGGTAGATAGGAGAAAGCAGCGATCCATATGGTAAGCTCTCTCTCTCTCTCTCTCTCTCTCTCTCTCTCTCTCTCTCTATCTATCTATCTATCTAATCCTAACCTTATCGACCTAATCTTAGCCGTATCTATCTATCTATCTATCTATCTATCTATATCTATCTATCTATTTAATCCTAAATCTATCTATCTATCTATCTATCTATCTATCTATCTATCTATCTATATTTCCTAAATCTATCTATCTATCTATCTATCTATCTATCTATCTATCTATCTATCTATCTATCTATCCCGAACTGAGCACCATTTTCACATATCCTGCTTTATACTTTTCTTTCTTATTTCTTTACTTTGTCTTTTTCTCTATTTTCTTTCTTTCTTTTTCCTTTCTTTCTGAACATTATTTTCACATAAGAATACAAGTTTGTTTCTGTATTTATGTTTCGTTCTTTTTTTAATTGTTTCACCTCAAGCATGGTGATAAAGTCACTAAGGTTACTGAGAGTGAAAGAACCTTGCAAATAACATTTTTAAGGATAGACGGTGACAATTGACGCAACATTAACATTTTCTGAGGATCGCATTTGACAGAGAAAAGTCAGAAGAGAGTTCCACAAACGAGAAGTGCGAGAGAAGAAACTATTAACATAGAACGTGCGGTTACATCTGGCAATTTCAACTGTAAAGTATTGAGATCAAGCTACCAGTTTAGTCTTTTTTCTTTTTTGTAACATGCTGCTTCAAGTCGTTGGCGATTATGGCTCTCCACAATTTCTTATTCTTTGCAGTTTTTAATAAGGATTGTTTTTATACAATCGCTTTTAAATCCTATTCAGCGAATCATTTACAAAAGCTCGTTAGGTAGGTTATTCGCTGCTTTGTGCTGTCTTATTTTCAATATTCCTGGTAGTGCTAAACTTCCCAAGCCCTCTTTCCTCATTATTTGCCCTAAAAAATTAAATTTTCCTTTTCTACATCAAAATATTTTTTCCTGTTCGCTCTAAAACTTCTTCTCTACTCACTTATTCAGTTCATGAAATTCTCAGCATCCTTCTGTAGAACCATATTTCTGTTTACTCAAGTATCTTCCCTGTGTAGAAAAAACGATATTACATAACAGTTTAGTAATTTTTTCTTTGGTTCTAATTCTTCTTTCGCTTTTGGACGGTATCTTTCGCAATTTCAATTCGCCTTCGGATTTCGGGGCCTTTTTTTTCTGTCTTCTATTAAAACACATCTTTTCTGCCAGTCAGTCAGTGAAGTGTCATACGTGATACATGCTTGGACGATCATGTCTCGAAAGAAACATGATTGACTGTGTAGAATGTTTTATCGCAGTAGGTTGCGAAAATAAAATTGATAGTGAGAATCAGGAAGAAACAACTGAAATTGCTGGGATATGCAATGAGGAAGGAGGGCTCGGAGAACCTGATACTGACAGGCCAGATAGAGGGGAAAAAGAGGGGAAAGCAGCGGATAACATATTTGAAGGGCCTGATCAGGTCAATTACGGAACGGGGGTTGCGAGGTGTAACAGGAGAAAACATACTAAGAGCCACCAAGGATAGGGAGACGTGGAGAACCATGATCACCTACGTCCTGAAAGAACAGGGCAGATAGAAGAAGAAGGTTACCGTTACTTTCTGCAGCAGACAGGTTGTCAACCAAAGCTATAGAATTTAATTTGTGCTATTATTTAACCCATAACTGGAAGCGAAAACGAAGGATCCATACCTTTCCAAGTGTATTTGCGTGTATGAAACCAATTTAAATGGAATTCAAACTCAGTTCTCGGATGTTTCGTTCCGATATCCACAGCACCATCAGGCACATCCTTTTTGTGCTTACATCATTTTGGTGTTTCCAATTTGTAATTCCCACTTTCGGTTGTTCCTTTTACTGACAACCATACATTCTGTCTTCTTACAATTAATAGTCCTTTTTTCTCGCTTTCTTTTACTTGGTCTCTTCTTTTTGCTGACGACCATATATTCTGTCTTCTTACAATTCAATTAATCGTTAGTCCTTTTTTCTCGCTTTCTCTTACTTGGTCTCTTCTTTTTGCTGACAACCATATATTCTGTCTTCTTGCAATTAATGGTTAGTCTTTTTTTTTTCTCGCTTTCCCTTACTTGGTCTCTTTCTTTTGCTGATAACCATATATTCCGTCTTCTCACAATTAATAGTTAGTCCTTTTTTCTAGCTTTCCTTTACTTGGTTTCTTCCTTTTGCTAACAACCATACATTCTATCTTCCTACAATTGCTTTTCAGTTCTTTTTTTTTTTTCCTTTTCTTTTTTTCACTTTACTATCCTCTGTAGGACTTTACTTTCTGTCCCTGCAATCAACACAGTGCCATCTGAATATCTAATATTAAGATTGTGGCTGCCAATAATGAATCCGAGTAGAAATTTAAGTTATCTAATTCTCTTAAAATCACCTTCCTGTAAAGTTTTAATGTCTGGTGAGAAGACATATCCTTGTCTTACGCTTCTTTCTATTGTTATGCATTTACAGAATTCATTTTCTATCCGTGTGCAGGCAGTTTGTTCTCACTATAAACCTTCTTCTTCTTCTTCTTCTTCTTCTTCTTCTTCTTCTTCTATGTGACTTGTTCTTTCAGGACGTAGGCGATCATGGCTCTCCACGTTTCCCGATCCCTGTTGCACGCTTTCTCCTGTTACACCACACAACCCCCGTTCTGCCATCCACCCGCTCAGGCCAGTCAAGTACGTTACACGCTGTTTTCCCTGTCTCTCCTTCCCTCTATCTGACCTGTTAGTATCAGGTTCTCCAAGCCTTCCTTCCTCATCACATGTCCCAGGAACTTCAGCTGTCTCTTCTTGGTGCTCAGTATTAATTTCCTTTTCGTTTCCATTATTTCCCAAACTTTATCATTGCTCACATGCTCGGTCCATGATATCCTTCTGTACAACGACATTTCAGTTGCTTCAAGTTTTTCCTTCATCTTTGGTGATATTGTCGGCATTGTCTGCCATATTGAAGAACTGTCATCACACAGCAATCCAATACTTTCTTCTTTGTTTCTAGCGAAATTTTCCTGTTTTTTAATACTCTACCCAGCTTTTGGAATGGGTCCTTCGTCATGCCAATTCACCTTCGGATCTCTGTGTCGCACTTCCCGTCTTCTCTTAGAACACTGGACTTAAATTCATGAAATCGCAGTGTCTAAAAGGAAAGCTGATCAGAACAATTACCAGAAAAATATTTATAGAAAAAACACAGAAAAGCTACGTTTTTCTTTTTTACTTTTTTCTTTCATCTTCTTTTCTTTTTTTTTTATTCTTTCTATTTGTTGTTTCTTTTCCTTTTCCTTTTCCTTTTAAGAATTGTTTTCACATAAAAATGCTGATTCCTTTCCTTCCTTCATTTTCTTCATTTTGTCTATTTTTGTCTTTATTTAACTATCTTGTGGTTGGCCTATTTAAGTCCACTTAAATGCCAAAGTGTCTCACTGACCCTTCCGCTGTGAAAGATTCAGGCCATACAGATTTCAGAGCCCCCAGAAACACACAACAGCCTCGATAAAAGTATTTTTTTTTACAGAAGGTTAAAATAATTCTTTTAATCATTTCACCCCAAGCGATAAAGCCTCTGAGACGAAATGGGTTAATGGGAGTAAACGAGAATAAGAAGACTTTAGTGAGGAGAAAGGACAATAAAAGAACAGGTTTCAGGAAGACAGAAGTTGGTGTTGATGTATTAGTCGCTTAAAGTTAGGCAGTTGTGATAGTCTTCTTACCTAGTAAGACCGTTAGAACTATTGTCATAAAAATATTTATAAAAAAGACAGTGGGAAGCCAGATCATGTCGGTCAGAAAATTGCTCAGAAAATGATTGAAGAAAATGATTCAAGCCGAGATATCAGGTCAGAACCGATAACATTACAAACCATTCTTTGAATTTTGTCGAGTATCTCGAGATATATAGCCGATGTAGCAGCAATATTCAATGCACGGACGTATGGTAGTTTTATAAATGTGCAACATGAATTCTAGCCAGAAAAGTTGTTTGATATGAAAAACTGAACTAACTTTCTTAGCTTCAAACCTAGCAACTGATTCAATATAATCGTTCCAGTTCATGTCAGAAGGTACAATGAGTTGCACTTGTGGAGGTTGGCATCAGCCATGCTGATAAAAAAGTAAAAATCTCTCTCTCTCTCTCTTCCTCTCTCTCTTCCTCTCTCTCTCTCTCTCTCTCTCTCTCTCTCTAAGTTGACTAAAAGAAAGTAGTTTCATTTTAGAGATGTTAAAATTTACTAGCCATTTCTTGTCCCCGTTAATAACAAATTAAAGTTCATTTACAAGATCTGCTGCTAGTTTTATTTCACCGAACATTTCGGACTTATCAGTAAGGCAGAATGAATTAGTTGTGTCATCAGCATAGAAACAGTGTTGAGGAACTGGTGTCATCAGAAAGGTCTTTGATGAAGATGGGAAACAAAGTAGGTCCAAAGATACAATTCTGTAAAATGACGAGACATAACTGCCAATCTAGTGCTGCGCTTAACTTCGTAAATTTGACTTAAAGAGGGAAGCTCATCAGAGCAATTATCACAAAAAATATTACTAGAAAAGACACAGGTAAGATACGTAAGACGAATGACCAACAATAAATGTAACCGCCACTTTTACTCCATCAGTTTCTTCTATCGCATTTCCCACCTGTGGAACTCCCTTCCATAAACTTGCTTCCCTGATAGCTACAATATCCAAAGGATTAAGTGTAACGTCAACTGCCATCTTCTATCTTTTTGATTCCCAACTTTCTCTTATACTTCCTTCTTCGACGTTCCCGTTAATTTGATCTCTGTTTCTTTTTCTTTTCTTTTCTCTCACTGTAATCCCTTGCGCGCCATTGGCAGTCCTGCCTTGCTTGGAGTGAAAATTATATATATATATATATATATATATATATATGAAATTATTTGTTTGAACATTATTTTTGATCGATACTCGTATTTAAGTAAATATCCTGTTCGTAATCAAACAGTATTATATATTTATTTCTATCGGCCTGATTATTTACGACTAGCAGTATAGCCCGGCGTTGCTCGGGTGTAATGAAAGATTTAAAACTAATCCATGGTCCTGGAGCTCAGACTCAGCCTAAAGTATATTTGTGTGAAGTTTAGTGAGAATCGAATAAAAATTGTGGATTTGTATAAAGGACATACAGACAGATAAATAGACACACATACAAACATCTTGCCTTATATATATATATATATATATATATATATATATATCATCGATTTTCTGCACTATTGTAAGAACTGCAACATTGAAACTTCTGAATATCGTTTCTCATGTCTGTGTCTATGAGTGTATCAAATTTGATTAAAATCGGACCACTCATTCTATAACACGATCTTTTCGATTTTGATTTTCGATATTTATCGGGGGTACCTCGACACAAAACCTAGCTAAGAACACTCGCAGACGCTTATAGTACAACTGTATACATTTTCAAGAAAATCAGTTCAGCCGTTTCGGAGTCTAGAGATAACGGACACACACGCGCGCGCACGCACGCACACACACACACACACACACACACACACACAAAGTTCCATTTGTAAATAAGTTTAGATTATATAATTCTTTGTTACGGAAATGTGTGTCCTTTTTTTTTTTTTTCAGAAACAAAAATTTATCGTAAATAATCAGGCCGGTAGAAATACATATATTTAGATTTGGATTTGAGTTTTGTTTAACGGCATATCAATCTATGTGGGTTAGTTAATGCCGAAAAGGTAGAGCTTAAAGATATTTTTTTTAATGTTCGGTTATAGTAAGAAAGTTGATTTAGTCAGATGTTTTCGAAAAAAATTTATTTTTTATTTTAATTTAATTTTAGAAAACTGAAGATGTCTTCTACTTTCGTATTCAAAAATGTATTGCTAGTAATATTTTTTTCCTTTAATGGCAATTTTTTTTCTTGAAAAATGTCTAATGGTAATAACTTTTTTCTTCAAAAAAAGTATTGTTGGTAATATTTTTCCTTCAAAAGTGTATATTTTTCTCTAAAAGTATGTTTGTATATATATTATATTTCTCTAAAAGTATTTTTTATACTTTCATGGTGTTTTGACCCCAGTTTGGGGTTAGCTATTTACCCATAGCTGGGGCCCTAACAGGTGCTACCACTCCGGGTCAGAGTGGACCTGGGAACAACAGAAATTAAGAGGTGGTTCCATGCTCCTTACAACCTCCCAACCAGAGGCCTTGCTGCTGGGTGCAGTTTACCGTCATACCCAGGACCAAATAAATATATTAGGGTGGTTGGAAAGTGACTGAAGCAAAAATGTCAGGATAAATAACATTGCAGATTCTTCTTTGAATTTTATTAAGGTCTCTGAATATACAGAAGACCCACCAAACTCTATGTGGCAAGAATATTCAAATCATCGACAAATGGTAGATATATAAATGCATAAAAACCAATCTGGTAAGACAAATTGTCTGACCCGAAACAGTGAATCAATCTTCTTAGCAACAGACTTAGTAATTGATTTAATATAATCACTCCACTTCATATCAGTAGAAAACGTGTGTTTCTCTTCCAAAGGTTAGCATTAGCCATGCTGATGAAGTGAAAAAATTCTTCTCTATGATGAGTATGGTACAGTCAGTTAAGTGTCATATGTGATACACGCTTGGACGATCATGTCTCGAAAGAAGCATGACTGACTGAGCAAAAACTTTCCTGCAGTAGGTTGCTATTACTTTCCACGGTAGACTGATTGCAACCAAGGCTATAGAAAAGAACCTGTCCTGATATTTAACCCATACCTGGAGGGAGAAGAGATGAATTAATACACTTTCCAAGGGTATTTGTGCGGAAGTGAATGTAACGAATTCAACTGGAATTCGAACTCGGCTCTCCGATTAAGGTATAGCAGTTTCGTTTTAGATGCGTTAAAATCTAGGAGTCATTTTTTACCCCAGTTAACAACTGATCGAAGGTCATTTTCTTTTTACTTTGCTTTTCTTTATTTACTCCATTTTTATATTCTTATTTATCTATCTGATGGTTAACCTATTCCAGTTCACTTAAATGCCAAAGTTTTGTGAGTCTATTTCCAAAGTAAATTTACCCTTGCGTCGTGAGGTTAACAGTTATCATAGTTCCTAGTACAACAACACCTGAAAAAAGTTTTTTTTTTCTCTCCTGGAAGATATGACAGTTGAGTTCTTTACTCACATACAACGCCTGACACTTGTCGTTGTCAAAATCCAGGTAAGATGGTTAGCTTTCGAAAGCTTATTTTTAAATTAGGTAAGACTACATACCCAACTTGAGGGATTGGCCCACTACAGTTTGCACATCCGCGTTTTGCATTGTGTCGTATTAAGCTGAATAAACATATTTGAATGCATGTCGTCAGGGAGTGGTTCCAATAGAACACTGTAAATTCAGTTTATAAGTGTCCTAGAAAATGTCACCCTGTACAGGATGTTAACTTAGTACACACCTCTTCATTTTTATACATTTGTTTTTCTTGTGAATGCCTAAAATAAACTAAAATCCCGAATAATAATCATCTAGAAGAGTGTGACCAGATAGATGTCATATCTTGTCTGGAGCTGATCAACCCTCACTTAACAGCTTTCATAGGGTAAATTTTCGTTTTAGGTGACGACGGGTTTTCCCTCTTCAAATCTATCCAAAATAGCATTATTTCTGTGCAAATGTATATGCTGAACTCAAATCAACAATTAGTTATTGAAGAAACTTACCCTTTTTGCTTTGAAAGTCCATTAAAAAAATGAACTATATATCGCACTTTTTCTCTCCCGTAACTCTCACGAAGTCATGTAATTAACTGCAGAATGAGTTTTCTGTCGAATTTTGGTCGATTTTCTTCCTTTACTGAAACTTCCGGAGATGTACTTCCTGTAATGAAAGTAATAAGCGTAGAAATACAATTGCGCATTACTTTCATAACCGGAAGTGCATCGCCGGAAGTATGAATAAATGAAGAAAAATCGACCAAAAATCTGCCAAAATTCGTTGCATTACGCAGTACGTCATTCTGCAGTTAATTACATGACTTCGTGAGAGTTACGGGAGAGAAAAAGTGCAAGATACAGTTCGTTTTTTTTATGGACATTTAGATAAAAAAAAAAGGTAAATTTCTTCAATAACTAACAGTTGATTTGAGTTCAGCATATACTTTTGCACAGAAATACTGCTATTTTGGATAAATTTGAAGGGGAAAAGCATCAGGACTTACAACGAAAATGTACCTTTCATAGAATTTATTTTAAGTGCCTACGTAGTTTTACCAGAGATTGATTATTTTCCACTGATCATAGATATAATTTCGTTCAGAAGTGTATTTACATTGGCAGGTAAAAAGTGTGTTTACATTGAATGAATATTGTTTTGAAAGGTCAAAAATGCAGACGTCGGGTGACAGGCGAAATCATGTTGTGATAAACAACCGTAGACAAAGTCAGAGAATATAAACCAATGGAAAGCCAATAATAATAATTCGAAAATTATAAAAAATATGGGGTGGCAAAAGATGACGTAATCAGCGAAACTCGGCTACATAAGAACGATGTTCCGGGGCCGAATGATGAAAAGATCGAGGAGAGCTAGCCAAGAAGGACTCGGCAAGAACGCAGATAAGAGAAGACAACTCTGCTCTCGTATGCGAGCATTCCTCTACTCCACACCACGTCACTGAAGAAGAAGAATAAAAATATGATTGTATATTTTTATATATTGTGTCTGTTGTGTATCCGTCAAACCGATCATCAACCTTCGTTGCAGATTATATATACACGAAGAGTGTATAACACAACCTCTATCTTGAGTAGCTCCTTGATCTTGTATTAAGTGAACAGTAGTAAATATAAATACAATACTATGTTCCACTATGTAGTCAGACGAAACCCATCCCCCTTTATGCTGATTTTGAATTCAGACTGGCATTTGATACTAAAGAACAAAATCTTTCCTACTTTTTAACCCATAGCTGGGGAGAGAAGAGGTGGATTTATACCACATCCAAGAGAATTTGTTCGAAAATTAACGTAACGAACTCGGCCAAATTTTGATACCGGTTCACCGATATTTTTTTCTGGACAGCTATCGATTACACTACTTACACATCTGCACATGAATTATTGAATTTTTTTTTTTTTTTTTTACTTCAACTTCACTTCAGGTTCTCAACAACTTCCTGTTTTTTCATATCTAAGCAACGTTTGACCCTTTGTCATCTCACTTCGTCCTCGCTCTGATATCCATTCACTCAAACTCATTAGGTAGATTACTCTTTCATATCTCTCCACAACATCCTATACCTTATAGCCCTAATCATTAAGTAGGTTAATCGCTATTTCTCTCTGTCACTCCTAGATTGGCAACTAGGTCCCATCCTGTTATCGTCAAAATAGTCAAATGTAACCGCCACTTGTACTCCATCAGTTTCTTCTATCGCATTTCCCACCCGTGGAACTCCCTTCCATATACTTGCTTTCTTGATAGCAACAATCTCTAAAAAATTAAGTGCAACGTCAATTGCCATATTCAATTTTATTAATTCCCAACTTTCTCTTATACTTTCTTCTTAGACGTTCCTGTTAATTTGTTCCCTGTTTCTTTTTCGTTTCTTTTCTCTCACTGTAACCCCCTTACGCACCAGTGAAAATTATATACTCTGGAAGAGTGGGAGACTTTGAAAAACAGTAGCTACTCCGGCATATACGCATCGCTCATTCAATAATGAATTAGAGCACTCTAGCTATTGGGCGTGTATAATGATATACCCGCTAAAAAGTATGCCTTCTTCTACCGGACGCTCGTGGCCCAGGGGTAGAATCGCCGACTGACACCAATTCGATCGGGTTTCAATCCTGAGTTAGTAAGCGATCGGAGTCTAACCGTACTGATGAGCTGTGATGACTATGGTATATATATATATAAATTTTTGTGTAGTGATACTATGCTTTTATAAACCATTATAACAACCATTACAATATAAAGCTCTACGTTGTATCGAGCACTCTTTATAAAAGTAAATGCATGAACAGTGGGTTTAAAACCTATGTGTGCCATAACTCTTTTGCAAAATATATATATATATATATATATATATCCTACCGGCCGTAATTATTAGGCCACCCCAGTGTTTTAAAAAAATGATGTATTTCATACTATTTTTTAGTATTTATTGCCAAGTGAATACTTGTAAATGAAAATATAATGTTTCTTTTGTTAATATTGCACAATGACATGTGCATCAACTGAATTTATAAATATTTAATAATTACCTATATTGCAGTTTCATCAATGAAAGAATTAAGAAAGTTTAGGGTGATTCGGATGATTTCATCTTTGCTTCCTTGCCTTGTAAAATTTTGCAAAGTAATAATAACAAACGAACCATTCTATTTTCATTTAGAATTATCCACTAAAAATAGTATGGAATACATCATTTCTTTTAAAACACTAGGGTCGCCTAATAATTATGGCCGGTAGTGTATATTCAAGAAATAAAGTAAGTTTGATACTTACAGTCATTTTCAAAGGGGGGACATAAAAAATAAGACAACGAAAATGAACGACATGACCAATTACATCGAGTGTTGTTTTAGTTTCGTTGAAATACAAAATGTCCGTCAAGCCCCAAAGTTGTTGCACTTTTTAATAGATGGGTTTGCTTGTATTTTACTGCATTCATTCTTCCTTCGATGAGTTTCATTCGCCTACTCCGTTATCCGAAAAACAACCCCAAATCATTACACTTCTACCCCCATACTTTTTTAAAATCATATCACCCTGAGCAAGGCGGTAACGCCACTGATGTGCAGGGGGCTACATAGGAGTGAAAAGATTGGAAAAGAGAAAGTCAGAAACCACATCCTAAACAGGAAACAGGGGATGAGCCTCTTCACCTGTTCAATAGACGTGGGTGGAGTGTGAACCGGGCGATAACTGTTGAGATGGTGTTTACTGGGCTGGATTCAGTTCCTTTTATCCTCCATACTTAAGTGCACATATTTCTCCCGTAAAGCCCAATTTTCGTTTCTTATAACGAAATAACCTCTTCCAGAATTCATCTGTTCTTCTTTTTAACCTTTCTTTTTAAACGATCTTACACATGTTTACGTTTTAATAGTGGAATCTTTCGTAGTGATCTAGAATACCGGCCTGTACGATTCAGTGATCTCTTAATTGTATCTTTCAGTCAGTTAAGTGCCATACGTGATACACGCTTGGGCGATCATGTCTCGAAAGAGACATGACTGACTGGGCAGAAGATTATCCCGCAGTAGGTTGCCATTGATTTCTGCGGTAGACTGGTTGCCGACCAAAGCTATAGAACCCAATCTGTCCTGGTATTTAACCCACAACTATTGCGCGTAAATAGTCACAACTATTGCGCAACTATTTACGCGCAATAGCCACAACTAATAAATATTTATAAGGGGCGTGAGAAATAAGAGTAATTATGATGACAAAATATAACGATTGACATTGCATTTAAACTTTTAAAGGTCAAATTTAGCTGCAAAACAACAGGCCGTGCGAGCTTTCCACATGAGTAATATGCGAGAAAAGAAACTGCTAGCATAGAACTTACGGTTACATTTAGCCAATTCATTGATATTTTTTTACTAATTGTATAATGAGCATATTTCGTTCAGAGTCCCCATAGCGTTTCACAATGTATGTTATTTTCCTAACATCCATCCTTAAATATATACTATAAACCATCCAATTTTCACTTTCTATTGTCTTTTACAACGATTGTATATGTTGCCTAAACAACTAGTTGTCAATTTGCTTTTCTTAAATAAAACATTTTTCTTCGTTTCAGTATTTACTGAATCGTACTTTACCAGAGAGGATGAAATCACAAAGCAATAACAGTTAACAACAAAGAAAGATTTGCGCGTACATAAATGCAAAGAATTCAACTGGAATTCGAACTCGGCTCGCCGATTTGTTGTTCCACTGCACCACAACGCACAATTGTATCTTTACCTACTTCAATTCCGGTATTTTTCAGATTGTTCTGATTTCTCTTCGAGTCAAAAATCACATTCCGTTCAGACGCCTCGTTTAATTTACGCGGACGGACGACCACTCCTTGTGAATATTTTCAGTGGTATCATATTTTCCACTCTTGCGAACAGCACCTATTGGACACACAAGCAAATTTAAATCTTCAGCAACTTTTTGATACATCTTACCGGCTTTTTTTTCTATCACGTATCAGTTCACAGTTCTTGTGTTTTGATCATTTTAATAAGTTTAGCTAGCGAAACAGTCTGTAGTGTATCAGACCTGTTATCACTATGTACCAACTGAGCGACGTGCTTGGTTAATACATATATTGAAGACAACCAGGGATTGGTTGGAGTACAAACCATATCAAAATAACTGAAAATAGTTTTGAAATACCCTTGTTACCGCATTATTTGTATTGGTGCTAAATACTTTTGCACACAGTCAAATTCGAAAACTGGCAATAAAAATACATAAAAACAATATTTCTCAATTATACTCTCTGTTTAGTGAGACAAAATTCATTAAAATATTTGAAGTGAAAATCATTCAAATTGAACGTTTTTTTATTGTAAAATTTATAAAAACCGACGTGTTAAATACTTTTTCTATCCACTATATATATATAGATAGATAAGATGGCTCATGTTAGCCGAAAGCTTAGAACCAAATTTATAAAAATTATCCAAATGTTGGAGAATTTTAGTGTTTATTTTCAACTGAAATTAAAGCCAAAATACGACGTTTAGAACGGCTCATGATTAAACATAATAGACATTCATTGTCTCTTATATTTAACAGTATATATTTAGAAAAAAAAAAAAATATATATATATATATATATATATATATATATATATATAATACCTACCTGCTTTTCCTTTTGAATTAAAGTTATAACATTATATATATATATAAATTGGTTTTTGTATTTAAAATTAATATAGTTTATATTGCGACATGGAAATTTCTATTTCGAGATTTTTACCTCATCATCAGGCAATGTTAGCTCCTTGTTGTGAAAATCATTTTCAGTTGAATATAAGAAACAATACGTTTGTTATTTATGGATGTGGGAAGACAAAAAAATTATGTGTGTTCAATTTAACTAATCAAAATAGAGATTCACTTTAAATTTGACAAAAGGTTATATTTTTTGGGGAATACATGACCTTTTCTTCCAATTTTAATGGCAAAAGTGTCAGTCGATCAAAACCCCTGTCTAGACTGCATTTCCGTTGATGTCTCCATTATTGTTACAAAATTATTCACTTAGTTTTCTCTGCATCCCATCATTTTCTGAAACAAAAAAAGAAAGCAAACATTTTATACTTTTGATCTGATTAAATGGAATTTTGATTGTAATTATACTATTTTTATTTCGATTCAAAATGCATTTTTTCTAATTTTTCATAAAAGTCTTAATTTATAATCTATATATTTATTAAAAATTTGAATATCCATTTTATTATTTTCATAAATCTATTATGTTATTATTATATTCTAATACAATTTTAATATCATAATACAAATTTTTAATATCTATTTAATTATTAAAAAATTAAATATCTATTTAATTATTTTAATATTCATTTAATTATTATTCTTTCATAATATAAAACAAATTATTAGATATATGTAAGTTAATAAATATTTTTATCTAGAATCTTTTTAACTGTATTCTAAGGTGAACATTTTGCAATGTTTACATATGACATTATACATATAGTTTTTTATGTGGACACAAGGAGCATGGATCATTTAAAGACTTACATATTCTAGCTTTTATTAAATTTTCCATTTTAATGTGAGTTTTATTTGTTTATTTTAAATATCAAAAATATTTTTATAGGAATGTTCTATTTCTGTACTTATTTTTAAATGAAGACGTATGTTGATTAAATCGTTTTTATTTTTCAAAGATTTTTCGTACGACCCACATAAAGTTTTACATTACGGGGATTTTCTATAGAAGAAATAGTACACTGATAAATAATGGATTTTGTAAGGCACCTGTGTTCTGAAGGACATTCAATAGGGTTTCTACAATTACATTTATTATTGTCCAAATTACTGATTTCAGTGGTTGAATAATTCTTATTTTTAATTAGGTTTAAATTTAAAATATTATTACTACGAATTTTTATAATTTTTTCCAGATTATTCATACAACTATAACATAATTTTAGAGTATTTGTATTGAAAATCTTACTTAATGGATTATTTTTCAGAAATAATTTTTTCCTACTTTACTGCTAATCATTGAGTTGAAAGGGGGACTATACCAAATAATATTTCTATTCCTACTTTTTTATTTCGGGGGTAGATCTTCTCTGTTACATATTTAATATTTGGACTTTTATATCCACTATTTTTAAGGTAGTATTATAAAATTTACTATGCTTATTAAACGTTTCTTCATTTGCTGAATTTATACTAATTCTATATTCTATAGATGAGAATACATGTTTAATAATGGATGAAGGATGGTTAGATTTTGGGTGGATATATATTTGGTTTTTATATGGTTTCTATGTATACATTTTTATATGGTTTCTATGTATACATTTTTATATGGTTTCTATGTATACATCATTATATGGTTTCTATGTATACATTTTTAAATCTAAAGTCACATCGAGATAATCTACTTTTTTATATTTGTATTAATAGTCACTTTTAAATGAAGTTTTTTAGATTCTCTATAAATTATATCTTTCTAATTTTATCTCTGTTAAAATTTAAATATATTTAAGAGTAAAAGGTACAGTGCACAGATGAATATAAAAGTGAACACGGAAGTCAAAACCGGCAGTCTGTTACATGCTTGAATGGAATATTCAAGCCATGGTGATTTTCTAAGCTCAGCTTAAATGTGGCACAATGCCGAAAGTATGGAACACACAGTGAGGATCAAACTCACTAATCAATTGTGATGGTTCTACCGAGACAAGCTTGTTAACCATTACACCACCTCGAGGTGCCTAGTTTGATTTTCTAAGCTCAGCTTGGATGTGGCACAATGCCGAAAGTATGGGACACACAGTGAGGATCGAACACACTAATCAATTGGGATGGTTCTATCGAGACAAGCTTGTTAACCATTACACCACCTTCAAAACATGTGCGACTATTTTTACGTGTAAGATATGGTGTTTTATGGGTAGTTACTTCTTTTGTATTATCTTGTCTGTTATTGGGTAGGCGGTAAAGGTTATATTTCGAATTATTTCAGATTCTATTGACTAGAAATGATTCTTGATTTAAACAAATGAACAAACTAAGAATACATATGCAAATATAAGTAAATGTAATAATGATTAACATCAAATAATTAAAGAATCAATAAATAATGAGTTAACACACACACACACACACACACACACACACAAAAAAAAAAACACACAAAAAAAAATCTATCCAATTAATGGCTATGTCTAACTAGGGTAAAATGATTTTTCATTTTTTCAAAAAGTCAACATTACTGAGATTTGATGCAATAAATACTGATGCACAAATTAGTATCTCTTGTCAATATTTGAACATTTCATTTTAAAGATTGTCTGAAAAAAATGTACTCAAACACCGAATTTCTGCAGGTTTTTTTTTTTTTTTTTGCTTACAAACTGACTTCAATATTTTGCTATTTCAAGAAAAAAATCAAAATGAAGTTGATATCTTTTGTATTAAATATATTTAATGAAAAATATATTCATACCAGTATTCTATTAATGAATCACCACAAGCAAAATAAAGATATTTATTGTATTTGATAAGTACAAAGAAAAACAAAAAAAACTTGTAAAAGAATAAGAAAAAAGGCTACTCAGTGAATAAGTTTTGTTAGATCATTTTTATAGATTATAATAAAAACAAAAAAAATAAAAGTGCATATAACACCCACTAATGCACAAATACCCTTGGGAAAGGTATTAATCCGTCTCTTCCCTCCAGTTATGGGGTAAATAATAGGACAGATTGGGTTCTATAGCCTTGGCTGGCAACCAGTCTACCGCAGAAAGCAATGGCAACTTACTGCGGGATAATCTTCTGCCCAGTTAGTGACGTCTCTTTCGAGGCATAATCGACCAAAGCGTGTATCACGTATGGTACTTGACTGACTGACTATATTATTTTACACAATAAAATTTGTCAATGTAATAATATATATAACTGTATATGAAATCTCAAAATAAATGTTACCACAACTACTTTTGGACCACCTCTGTAGAGTTGTTCAGATATTATACGTTATCGTGGCACTTAGTGAACAGAAACCTATAATACTCTGCACACTAGCTTGTTAACCATAGCACCATGTCTGAATAATTTTATTCGAAGGCAATGCCACAACCCGTTACACATGTGACTCTCTTGCTGTATACACAAGCAAGAATAGAAAGTGTATTTGTTTTTATTCTGTCAAACGTTATTTAAAATAGACGCCCCATTTTTATTTACTCGGTCTATCGGCTTTTGCATTTAAAAATCTCAATAAAGAAAATGAGAGTCGTCCGGTAAGAGGTGAACCTGTGTTCACATCCGTAGGAGAGATTACTGTTTAATAAGATATGCTTTACCTCTCGACCGAGTAAGGCTCTTTTTAATCTATTTAAAGAAGTTACACCCCTCCGCCCGCTTCTGCGTTGTGGTTATCGGCTCAGAATGAGAAATCGGGGAGCTGAGTTCGAATTCCACTTAAATTCCTTGCATTCACTTACGCACAAATACCCTTGGGAAAGGTATTAATCCGTCTCTTCCTTCCTGTTATGGGTTAAATAACAGGATAGATTGGGTTCTATAAACTTGAATGGCAACCAGTCTACCGCAGAAAGTAATGGCAACCTACTGCGGGATAACCTTCTGCTCAGTCAGTCGTGTCTCTTTCAAGACATGATCGCCTAATCGTGTATCACGTATGGCACTTAGCTGACTGATACCCTCTTCACTGATTATTTCTCTCGGAGGCCCATAGCTGCCCAGTTTTGTTTCCGAAACGTGAACAAAGCATTTTCTAAAGAATTAATGAATTTTTTTTTCTTTTAACTTACATTTTTATTACTGGAGAACGTTATTCTAGCGAACACTAATAACGGCTTCAGTGGATTTCGTTCTATCTAGATTAGGGGTGGGCAAACTTTTGAGTGCAAGGACCACATTCAAAAATTCAAAAATTTATAGGACCGCATTATATATTAACCAAAATAATTATTTAAAATATACAAAATAATAGGCTTTTAATGAAAAATACAATTATTTTTTATTAATACGGTTCTGCGCATGACGGTAAACTGCATCCGGCAGCAAGGCCTCTTGGGATTGGGAGGTTGCGAGAAGCATGGAACCACCTCTTAACTGATGCTGTTTCCAGATGCATCCTGACCAGGAGTGGTAGCACCCGTTAGCGTCCCAGCTATGGGCAAATAGTCAACCCCCAAACTTAGGTTAAAACACTATGAAAGTATAAAAATAGACTTTTATAGAAATATATACATAAAAATAGACGTTTATATAAATATGTACATTTTTGAAGGAAATGTATTACCAACAATGCATTTTTGAAGAAAGAATTACCATAACACATTTTTGAAGGAGAAAAATTATTCTCAGCAGAACATTTTTAATACAAAACTAGAAGACATTTTCAGTTCTCTAAAATAAAAAAGACTAAAAGCAAAAAGTTTTCATTAAAATCTGAGTAAATCAATCTTCTCGCTATAACCGAACATTTAAAAAATACCTTAAAACCCCACTTTTGGGGCGTTAAATAACCCACAGAGGTTGATATGCCGTTAAACAAAACTCAAACTCAAAACTCAAGCTATTAATTAATATTTTAAAGAACTGTAGAAGCTTCATATGAAAGGCATTTATTTGAAAGACAACGTCAATAAACTTAAACTTTAAAGGAAAACAATCTTCATTAATAAGTATTTTTAAACACATTTGAAAAAAATAACCTTTGTTTAAGAAAAAAAACAATTATTTTTTTATAGTATATTATGAATTGAAAGAACATTTATTTGAAAAACAAAGTAAGTCTGTTTAAAGAAATAAAAAAATATTAATTAAAATTTTAAATATAATTTTTAATTTTAAATTTTAAAAATATTAATTAAAATTTTAAAGTGGAAACTTCAAATGAAACACATGTCAAGTAATTCAATGTAAAAAAAAAATTATATTTTAAAGAAGAAACTTCACACGAAACACATTTGCTTAAAAACAAAACAACTCAATTCAAATTAGAAAAAATAATTTCTCTTTCAAATTTACTAACATTTGGCGGGCCGCGTGAATTCCTTTGGCGGCCGTAGTTTGCCCACACCTGATCTAAATCGTCCAGAAATATTTATTTAAAATGGCGATGAGACAAGATTCTCTTTAGGAATGTCGTGTCACTGGGGTCGCCCGCTGTTGAATGACATTTTGGAGTAGGCCTGTGCATCAATGAACTGATTTTTCAGTTAATGACGACAGCGACAACCAAAGACTAGCAACTTTACTTGCTTGACATTTTTTGAGACTATTTAATTATAAACTAAGGATAGATGAACCTAGTCAATCCCTCCCCAGTTCCCTCCTACACCTCTTGTGTCTCTTTCTCCTGTAAGTGGGTCTGTCTCTCTGTCTACCTGTCCCCCATCTCACCTGCTGGCCTTATAGTTATTACCTTATCAAGTGCAAAGCAGACTTTGCTCCATGTCTCCGAATCGACCAACTTCGTTCTGTTCATCTGGCGATTGGCGTACGCGGTGTCGATCTTGTTTGCTTCCACGGTGGCCAATCCACTTCAAAAGACGAACGCTTTTTCTCGAGTGTCAACTTAATTCTCGATGACGTCATACGCTCGTCCCGTAGTCAAGATGCGTAAACCGGGTTTGGCTTTTCAGCGTTTCAACAAGGTTTTCACCTGATGTCAAGAGTGATTGTGTGCATTTGGAGAAAAGTGTTCACTGGGATTGTCTAGATGAATAAGATTAAAAATAAATGTCTTTCTTTCTCCACTTTCTCTCCTACACTCACTCTCACTACCCCCTCTCCCTGTCTCTTTACTCTCACTTTATGCCTCTCTCTCTCTCTCTCTCTCTCTCTCTCTCTCTCTCTCTCTCTCACTCACGCACTTTCACTATGTGTACGCATGCCTGCGCGTGTCTCTGTCTCTCTTTCTGGATCAATTTGGTTTCTATCACATTTTTCTCATATCTTATATTTTATGTCATCTGTTAGATCAACCAAATGCAGGCGACAATTCTATTTCATCAGCTTCTTTTCTCGCATTTCCCGCCTGTGGAACTCCCTTCCATATACTTTCTTTCCTGACGGCTATAACCTCCAGGAATTTAAATGCAAAGTCAATTCCAATCTCTTATCCACTTAACTCCAGCCCTTTCTACACCACCCCGTGTATCTTGTTCTTTTCCTTTCTCTCTACCTTCGCAACTGTCTTCACTCCTGTGTTCACATCTTTGTCTTGCCCTTTCTCTTTCACCCCCTGTAGCTGGTTCGTTTTTGTCTTCACTCTCCTCCTGCCTAATACTTTAACATTCTTATGTAACACCCTGCACATAAGTAGCGTTAACGCTTTGCTTGGGGTGAAATGATTTTTAAAAAATTTTGTGTGTGTGTGCTCGCGCGCGCGCACACACACACACACACGAATACACACACGAATGCACGCATATATATAATAAATATACATATTACCCTACATCTATAACACGACTCAGAGTTTCATGCACGATGCAAGTATAAGGTGCGTGCATAATGCATGAAACTCCCAGTCGTAATATAGACATGGATGACATGTATATTAATAAATCTATTTCATAGCTCTGTTATATTAAATTGAGCACTGTTCTATTAACACCAGAAAAATATCTATTTATATATGTGTCTACCTACGTGTGTACCCATATGCATATTTAATGATATCCATATTAACTAAATTACTGCTTGTGACTGCTTATTTTTAATAAAATCCGCTCATACTCACGGATAATCTTTCGCGTATTATAATTGAAAGATGTAAGAAATGAGCTGTAACGTTGACAGATGATTTTATTATTTATTTCTCGATGTTTCCAAGTACTTTCAATCTCCTTCCGAGATCATTTAAGGCGGTGTGAGTTGTGGTAACAAAAAATAACAGCGAAATTGTGTTGCTAAAAATTACTGTAAATTTTCTTTTTTGCTTCAAATATAACGATTAACAAGTTGCTTAGCGTTCATTAGAACATGAAAATTATCCAAAATGCATTTTTAATGTTGTAATGTCATCGTTATGCACGTGTTAAAGCATGAAAGAACTGTTCTTTAACACGCGCTTGACATTTCTAAAGGAAAATTTGCTGCCTATATATATATATATATATATAATAAATTATATTTTAGAACATGTACATAACTGTATATATATATATATATATATATATATATATATATATATATGTCCACTACAAATCGTACATTTGTTTCGACATTGAAACTTCAATGTCTCATCAGGCGGTATGAATAGGAATGGAAAGCCTCTTTTCTTATATTTGGTCAGTTGTGTGTGGGATGTTGGTAGGGGTTAGTGATAAAGGAATAAGTCTTGTGGGTTGATCATTAGAATTTTGAAGAAAGTGGTGTAAGTAGTTAAAATGGTTGATTAATGAGAGTCTTTGATTTCTAGACAGATTTAACATTAGCAGTTATAACAAATATTCACAACTCTATATATTATATATCTAGCACTGTTTTAAATTAATGTTTTGGACGCTGTAAATATATATATATATATATATATATATATATATATATAGTGTATCGAGGCAGCAGATAATTTTCTAAACATAAATCATGAGCTGTTCTAAACTTCGTATTTTGGCTTTAATTTCAGGTGAAAAAAAAGACAAAAATTGTCCAACATTTGAAATTTTAGACATATGGTTCTGTTATTAACATTTCGGTCTCGCACGTGGTATGACGTCACAGAACTGCATTACAAATTTACGAACTGCGTCTGCTATTCGGTGACTGTTATCGTCGAATCGCAAAGTTTTATGTCAACACAAGATAATATCATCTTTGATGATGGATGTCTTTATGTTAACGTCCCTGTAACCTCTCTGAAGATAACCTATGTGAGCCGAAAGCTTAGAACCAGCATGATAAAAATGTATCCAAATGTTGGACAATTTTTATCTTTATTTTCACCTGAAATGGACGCTAAAATACGATGTTTAGAACGAAGATAGATAGATAGATAGAGAGATAGATAGATAGATAGATAGATAGATAGATAGATAGATAACAGAGAGAGAGAAGAAAACTTGAAAGAACAGATACAAAGAAAGAAAAAGAAAGAAAGAACCGGAAGAACAGAAAAAAAGAAAGAAAAGACAAAAAGAGAGAAAAAAGAAAGGACAGATAGAAACAGAGAAAAAAAAAAAGAAAGAAAAATAGAAAGAGACAAAAAAAGAACGAAATAACAGATAGAAAGAGAAAAAAGAAAAGAAAAGAAAGAAAGAAAGAAAGAAAGAGTAAATATTACGAACTAATGAAGAAATGGGGATGCTTTGGTCCATGAAAACGCACACTAACTGAAATCCTTCAGTCGTGCGAATTGCGCATTCTGCCACAGAGGGAAAGAGCATTACTTTTTAAGTAAGGTAAATAATTGCAATAGGCGTCTGTTGGATAAATTCCAAATTAGCCCAGGGCAGGATTTTTTAAGAACTTGGGCTCATATTTAAAGACTTACAAGAACAGCACACTAATCACATCATCATCATGACTCAATACAGTGAGGTAATACTATCTGCCATTGTATTGAGCATTATTCTCTGATTGGCGCAATGATTATTACGCTTGACAAGCAGCGCAATTATTTATTGCCTCAACAAGGACAAATTCAAGACACGTTTAATATTTTCCTTCCCAAAAAAAGAGCAAGTATCAACACACACACACACACACACACACACACACACACATCTAAATTATGATTCTGTTTGTTCCTTCCTTCCTTAGTTAGTTACTTAGTTCCTCCGTCCGTTACGCACTTACTCTCTACACGAGCTTTTCCTTCCCCTCTATCTTTTTACTCTCCTCAGCCTTTCGCTCACCTTCCGCTCACCTTTACCAAACAGAAGCGTGGTAAAGAGTGAGAGAGTAGGAGGAGAGAGCTTATAGCATTATCGTATCAGTAGCAGCTTAAGCTGGTGGTTGTAGAGTAATTGTACGTGTGTATATTTGTGTGTACTGTACGATATAGTAAAAATAGGTAGGTTTCTTGTCGTATTCCACGATGTAATGACGAAATTTCTGGCCTCTACACCCTTGGCCATTACTCAGTTGGTTTGTTCTGTTTACAATGGACACAGGAGCCTTTAAAGTAACTTTAATTATTTTAAAAATAATAATCCCTTCTAACATTTTTGAAATTTTGTGAGAAAGTTGTTTTGATTTGAGTTAATGGCTAAAGAAACGTTACGACTGTTTTACAATGGAAACGTAATGATTGCAACACACTTTTTTTCGGTGACAAACACATTAATTTGAAAATTCTCGCAAAAATTAAATAATTGTCGGATTTTAATGAAACTATCAGTACTCATTCACAAATGAAGGAAATTATTTTTGAAATTATTATTTTTTAAAAATCTTGATAAAAATGTTAACAATAGACACAGGAGCCATAATCTTTCAGCAATAAAATAAAACATTTTCTCTTTCAAAATCTCTCACAGTAAAGTAGCTTCTATGGACATTACTTTTATAGATATTTTAATAAAATTATACTCTGTGTTATCGTTTTTTATAATCCAGTACCTTTACGTTTGAAGACGTTACTATCATTTGTAGTATGACAAAGTAAAATTTTTCCAGGAAATCATAATTATCCTTCCGTGGAAATTTCACGGGTTCCGCTAGTATATATTATAGTGATATCGATAAAAATCAATGATATTGAGTCACATAGGAAGTACTAAACACTACGACAAAAATCGAAAATTTTACTCATTTTTAAAATTCAACATTTTATAATTTATAGTGCTCTTAGTAGTCAGTTAATTGCCATACGTGACACACGCTTGGGTGATCATGTCTCTTTCGAGACATGACTGACTGATTTTAGGTTGTCATTACTTTCTGCAGTAGACCGGTGGCCAACCAAAGCTATAGAATCCAATTGGTATGCAAACCGTAGCTGAAGGGAGAAGAGATGGATTAATACCTTTTCCAAGGTTATTTGGGCGTAAGTGAATGAAAGGAATTCGACTGGAATTCGAACTCGGCTCACCGATATCTCATTCTGATCCAATATCCATTACACCACAATGCATATCCATGTGCTCATATATGTTCCCTAAATAAAAAATGTTTGTCATCCAATATTGAATCAGAGTACTACCAGACAACACATTAATTAGCATCATAAGTCTCATAATAACATTAGACAGTTGTTCACAGTCAGTCAGTTAAGTGCCATACGTGATACACGCTTGGGTGATCATGTCTCGAAAGACTGACCTAGCAGAAGATCATCCCGCAGTAGGTTACCATTGCTTTCTGCGATAGACTGGTTGCCGACCAAGGCTATAGACCCAATCTATCCTGTTATTTAACCCATAACTGGAGGAAAGAGACGGATTAATACCTTTCCCAAGGGTATTTGCGCGTAAGTTATTGCAAGGAATTCAACTAGAATTCGAACTCGGCTCTCCGATTTCTCGTTACAAGCCGATATCCACTGCACCACAACGCACATTCACAAGCAATACCAAAATACAAGCAGAATTAAACAGTAAGACAGACTCATGATCCTCGAAGCAATACTCATGCAACAAAAACAACCACAGTATCTCCAAGAGAGAGAGAGATAAATAAAAACAATCATAATTATAATTTTAAGAGACTGCATGTTGAAATGTATGTTGATATTTTTTTTTACAAAGACAACGACACACGTCACATCTTGCTTATGTCACAACACACATTGCACACGTCACTACGCTCTCACCATTTGACTCTACCTTTCCTGACTTTCCTGACATCATTGACTTAAGAAATCGAAAGCTTGGATCATATTTCTTCTCAAATGAACTTTGAACAATTTCTGACGGAATTTCCTTAATTTCTGAGAATAAATTAATAAATATAAAATATCTGTTGTCTTTTAATAGCATTCGTATTATGCGCGTCGTGATGCAGTGGATATTGACTCGGAAGGAGAACTCGAGAGAACCGAGTTCGAATTCTAGTTGCATTCACTTACGCGCAAATACTATTAGGAAAGTTATTAATCCGTCTCTTCTGCTTCTAGCTATGAATTAAATAGCACGACCGATTGGGTTCTACATCCTTGGTTAACAACCAGACCAATCTACCGCAGAAAGTAATGGAAAGCTACGGCGGAAAAATCTTTTTCTAGACATGATCGCCCAAGCGTGTATCACGTATGGCACTTAACTGACTGACTGAATATATCAGAAAATTAAAATTTAGAAAGGCCATCCCCCCGAAAAACTATAACCTCTCTCTCTCTCTCTCTCTCTCTCTCTCTCTCTCTCTCTCTCTCTCTCTCTCTCTCTTGGGGATATAGTGGCTTGTGACTCTCCACATTATCGTTGAACTGGTCTGACTTCATGTAAAAGATAAGGGGAAGGTTCTTATTTTCTTCCCAACGGTTAGAAATTCATATTTTTCCTTCTTTTAGACTGGTTGCCACCTAAGGCCAGAAATCCAAGGTTACCCTGATATTTAACCAATAGCTGGGAGAATATATAATTTTTACAAGGGTATTATTGTTTGTTCTTTCTTGTAGAAAGCAATTGCAATTTACTGTGTAAAAACTTTTCTGCTCAGTCAGTCATGTCTCTTTCGAGACATGATCGCCCAAGCGTGTATTACGTATGACACAAAACTGACTGATATATACATGTATATAGATGGGTGCACACACGTGTGTGTAAGTATATATACAAATGACCAAATATTTCGTGTAATTTGAACAGATTAATTTATTTATTGGTCACGTTATCATCCATTCCCCAAGTTTCGCTGGATATTTATCGCATTCATTGAAGTCACTAACTTAATTTCTTAAGATTTAAGCTCTTTTGCGGCTTAACTTTACCGAACGTTTTTGCAGCAATACCTATAAATATATATATATATATATAGTCATCCGCAGACAGACCTGTTTCGTTGTATCACAGCTCATCAGTACGGTTAGACATCCGATTGCTTCTAGCCAGGATTGAAACCCGACCGAATGGACATCAGTCGGCGATTCTGCCTCTGAGCTATGGTAGAGGAAGGTGGACTTTAGCATGTTATATACAATGCAAACACGCGCCAGTACGTGGTGTAAGAACGTAAATACATACATGCATATATATATATATATATATTGCATAAACATCTTATGTTCGTTATGTTTGTTCATCTTCCTCTCTAAATTACGAATTATCCTTCGTAGAAACGGGAGTGTTGATGTACGAAATTTCAAATGGCTGTGTCTAAGCTTTCAACTCTTGTGAGCCATCATCATCGTCGTTAGTGCATCACATGAAAACCTTTAGCAGTCGTAAGATGTTCTAAGCGCAGCTTAGATGTGGCACAAAACCGATAGTATGGGACACCCAGTGAGAATCAAAGTCACGACTCAACTGTAAGTATTCTAACAAGATAAGCTTGCTAACCATTACACCACCTCGAGGTGCCCTACTTTGGCAGTCATAAGTAGCGCATTTAGAGCAAGGGTCAATTTCAATGAATAGAATAACTTTTATAGGAGGAGATAGGTTCGCCTATCACACGATGAACATTCCACCCCAGTCGTTTGAAAAGAAGTAGAAGTTTATTTCTTGATTTCCGTTTAGGATTGGGTTTCCGGTTCCTTAACCCTGAAACACTAACCGTCAATTAAAGTTACACCACTACTAACCATGGGTATATCATACCCGATTTTGAAAAGTATTATATATAAATCTTTATTTGAAATATTGTGCTTGCAGGCGCTTCAAACTTTGTACTTAGAGTTAACATTAATAGGAACTGAAAAACACATTATTTAGGTAAGAAAATCAGGTACTGAAAATTGTAATTAAATTGTAATTAAAATGGCGTCATTTGCGATCTATACCCTTGGATGTGCATTGTGGCGCAGTGGATATCGGCTCGGAACGAGAAATCGGGGAACCGAGTTCGAATTCCAGTTGAATTCCTTGCATTCACTTACACGCAAATACCCTTGGGAAAGGTTTTAATCCGTCTCTTCCCCCCAGTTATGGGTTAATAACAGGATAGATTGGGTTCTATAGCCTTGGTCGGCAACCAGTCTACCGCAGAAAGCAATAGCAACCTACCGCGGGATAATCTTCTGCCCAGTCAGTCATGTCTCTTTCGAGACATGATCACCCAAGCGTGTTTCACGTATGGCACTTAACTGACTGACTGACCCATGGTTAGTGTTCTCAGGTTAAACTCTTTATTTCTAACATCTCTGCCTAAACTCTGAAACTTTATTTACTACTGGCAGTATAGCCCGGCGTTGCTCGGGTAATGAAAGCTTTAAAACTAATCCATGATCCTGGAGCTCTTTGGACGTTGACATGAAAGACTAAAAAGCAATAGTTGTTTCCAGTTAAAGCGAAACCGTAGACTGAAAGGAAAATGAATGGATGTAAGTCAAATTTTGATTTCCTGATATCGATATCAAATTTTCTGCACTATTGTAAGAACTGCAACCTTGAAACTTCTGAATATCGTTTCTTATGTCTTTGTCTATGAGTGTACCAAAATCGGACCACTCCTTCTATAACCCGATTTTTTTCGATTATCAATTTTCGATATTTATCGGGGGTACCTCGGCACAAAACCTAGCTAAGAACACTCGCAGACGCTTATAGTACAACTGTGTAAATTTTCAAGAAAATCGGTTCAGCCGTTTCGGTGTCTATAGGTACCGGACACACACACACACAGACACACACACTCACAAAGACAAAGTTCCATTTATAAATAAGTTTAGATTAGATTAGATAAATAGATTTGTTTCCTTATTTATTTTTCTTCACCTGTCTTGTTCCCACTCCTTCCTTCTTTTTTGAACAGGAGTAGTAGTCTATCCTTTGATTCCTGTTTAGGATTGTGTTCCTACTTCTCTCTAATTACCAGTAGCCCCTTGTACTTGTACATGGAGTTCTCACCATGGTTTAGGTAAGTTGATTAAAAAAATCCCAAACGTGGTAGGTTCCTTAGGTCACATATCACGCTCACCACTACACCCAATCTTCAATTTTTTACACTTTAATGGTTATTTTACTTATTATTTAATTCTATCTATCTATCTATCTATCTATCTATCTATCTATCGGGTGCGATTTATAAATTGTCGCCATATTATACTTTTTATTTTAATATGGCAGCAGATGATAGACAATCTACTCACAGAGTAAAAGGAGCTTTAAGATAACAAAAATCCCATATATTACAACAATATTTTAGGGAAAATGAAAACAAAAGGACTGTTATATTTAGAATCTAAAAGAAGCAATCGAAATTTCTAGGACACATAATAAGGAAAGAGGGCTTAGAGATTTTGACAATCACAGGACTTACTTAATGCAAGAGGGACAGATGAAAACAGCGAATGAACTGCCTAACAATCTTATCTAATTGACAAAAACAGGGATTAGGAGAGATAACAAAAAGACATAACTTACTAAGAGCAAGAAACTGTGGAGAACCATGATCGCCCACGTCCAGAAGGAACACAGCACATAAAAGAAGAAAATGAAGCTTATTCCTTTATTAAGACCCAGTAAAAAAACTATTTGCTAAAATATGACTGGGCGCACAAGATGAAAGAGTGACATGACAGAAATAATTTGTATTTATTTTTCATTTTTTGACTTTTTTTTTTTTTTTTTCATTATTTACCCACCAATTTTCTTTTGACTCGATTACAGATCTAAATCCTATTTCACTTCAGATTTCTCCTTGTAGAATAAAGAAAAAAAAAACATGCCGAAATCATCAAACAACATGGCAACCTTCAACTAGAGATACGACAGATAAATGGAATTTATACAATCTAACTGTTCATAAATCTTCACTAAGCTAATAAATTTTAATTTCTGTCTTTCTTCTTCTTCTTCTTCTTCTTCTTCTTCTTCTTCTTCTTCTTCTTCTTCTTCTTCTTTTCTCTTTTTGTTCTTGTTCCTGTTCTTCTATGATCACCGAAGTTAAGCAGCGTCGAGCCTGATCAGTACCTAGATGGGCAACTCGTCGTGGAATATTGGTTAGCAAGCTTGTCTCGCTAGAACTATTACAACTCAGTCGTGAGTTCGATCCTCACTGAGTACTCCTTACTTTCGGCCTTGTGTCACATCTAAGCGGCGTTTAGAAAATCAACTCATCAGTACCTAGATGGTTGATCACTTGGAAATACCGGGAAGTGGGTGGGATGGATAATGGCTCCGAAATTTTTAACGGAGAGATGAGTTCAAATTTCCGTTGAGATCGTTACATTCTGTTTTTTCTTTTAAATCATTTGCCCCCAAGAAAGGCAGGAAACAAGTAAGGCACAAGAAGTTACTGAGTGTGAAAGAATGCGGGGGAAAAAGACAAATATTATTACGGGGCGCAATCAATAAAGGTAGACGAACAAAAAGACAGTAGACTGACATTGCATTTAAATTATCGAAGAAAAGTAAGAAAGCCGGAAGTAGGAAGCCGGAATAGAGTTCAACCTGCGGGACGTGCAATAACTCACGGTTATCTAAACTTATTTATCAATGGAACTGTGTGTGTGTGTGTGTGTGTGTGTGTGTGTGTGTGTGTGTGTGTGTGTGTGTGTGTGTGTCCGTCCGTTACCTATAGACTCCGAAACGGCTGAATCAATTTTCTTGAAAATTTACACAGTTGTACTATAAGCGTCTGCGAGTGTTCTTAGCTAGGTTTTGTGTCGAGGTACCCCCGATAAATATCGAAAATCGATAATCGAAAAAATCGGGTTATAGAAAGAATGTTCCGATTTTAATCAAATTTGATACACTCATAGACAAAGACATAAGAAACGATATTCAGAACTTTCAAGGTTACAGTTCTTCCAATAGTGCAGAAAATCGATAATATATATATATATAAAAGGCAAGATGTTTGTGTGTGTGTGTGTGTGTGTGTGTGTGTGTGTGTGTGTGTGTGTGTGTGTGTGTGTGTGTGTTTATGTGTCTGTATGTCCTTTATACAAATAAGGTAGAGAGAAAGGAAAATAACAAGATACACGGGGTGATGTAGAAAAAAACTGGAATCAAGTGGATAAGAGATGGGAATTGACATTGCTTTTAAATTCCTGGAGGTTGTAGCAGTCAAGAAAGCAAGTATATGGAAAGGGAGTTCCACAGGCGGGAAGTGCGAGAGAAGAAGCCGATAGAGTAGAACTGCCGGTTGCATTTGGTTGATCTAACTGTAAATGGGTGGGACCTTGTTGCCAGTCTGGTTGCACGAGTAAATTCATAGACACCGAGATGAGAACTTTTACAGTCAGGATGGTCATTAATGAAAATTATGGACATCGCCATTCCAAAGATCGAACTGTGCGGGACACCTGCATTAATGCATAAAGGACATACGCGTAAATACTTTTAGTTTAGTTTAGTTGTTTGTTTTACCAGTATACCTACCCTTTTGGGTTATTTAATTTAAGAATTTCTTTGGTTTTTGTTTAGTGCTTGTTGATCTTTTGTGAGTCTATTGCTGTCGAGGTATAAGTAGATGTATTGTGATTTGATGTGTGATGGTTATATGCTGTCTTCTTTTGCAAGTATATTTTGTTATATAATTTTGTTGCTTTTAGAAATTCTAAAAGGTCATTTGGGTCAGCTTTGTTGAAGATATCTTTCAGATTGTTCTTTTAATAGTATCTTAATCGCATTTGTTCAAGATCTATGCAACTTATTAGTATATGTTTCACTGTGTAGAGCTCCTGACATGGAATGCAAATTGGTGCTTCCTCACCTTTTAGTAGCTGTGAATGGGAGTCCTATTTGAAGTCTAGTCATTACTACTTCTTCTCTTCTTGACATTTTCCTACAGGAAATTTTTACTTCTATCCATTCTTTGAAGATGGGATTAATTTTGTAGAGTTTGTTATTTTTGCAGGATTTCCACAACACTTGTCATCTGGTCGTAATAAAGTTGTTCATTAGGGGTTTGTCATCTGCATGGGGTACTTTTTATATGACTAATGTTTATGTTTAATGATCTTTTAGCATGTGTCTACTTTTTCATTTCCTTTGAGAACAATGTGGCTGAGAATCCAGCATAAAATATTTTTTTATATTTTGGCTGATGAGGTTGATTCTTCGTAGGAAATTGATGATCAGAGGGTTATTTAGATTTTTTTGTTTTTTAGCCCCATTAGCACTTTTGAGAAAGGTATTAATCTATTTTTCTTCCTCCAGCTATGGATTAAAAAGCAGGACAGATTGGGTTCTGTAGCTTTGGTTGATAACCAGTCTACCGTAGAAAGTAATGGTAACCTACTGCGAAAAAAATTTCTGCCTACCCAGTCATGTCTTTTTCGAGACATGATCACCCAAGCGAATGGCACTTACTAAAATAAAATGAACCCACCTCTTCTCTCACAGTTATGGATTAATTAGTAAGACTTGTATCTCTAAACCGTTATTATCTTAAAAAAAAAATTCTTAGGCACTAAAAATATTTTCAGGCTTTAAATAACCTACAAAGGGTTGATAAGCTGTAAAAAACGAATCAATCGATCATAAAAGACAAATTAATTTTGTATTTATTTATTGAAACTTTTAATTTTTCTTTATTTGGTGATTTTCTTTGTCCACAAAAATTAATATCAAGCAATAGTTTAGGTTCTTCGTTTGTTTGTTCATTTTTTTCTTTGTTTTTGTTTTTTCGATTTTTCGTTTTTTATTTTTTATTTTTTTATTTTTGGAAGGGGTGGATTTTTACCTATTTTTTTTTTTTTCTTTTATCTTACCTTACCCCTCTCTCTTTTTTTTATTTTTCGAAACTTTTTTCACGTTGTCCCTTTCTTTTTCTTCCCTGTTTATTTGGTTGCAAATTATTTTTTACTGTTTTTTCTTCCATTGTTTTCTTTTTTTTTTTTCTCATTTTTTTAAAAATTCGTTGGTTCCACCTTCTTAACCCTCATTGTAACATTCATTCTTCCCACTTTCCTCTGGGTCCCGATTTTTCCTTTTTTTTTTTTTCTGGCTTTCGTCTGTTTTTTCTTTTATCTTTCCTTTTTCTTCGATTACTTTTTCAAGTTTTTCCTTTTCTTTTTCTTTCTTTTTTTAATTTGGTTTTAATAATTTTTACGGTTTTCTTTTTTATACTTTTACATTTTTATGTATGGGTATCCAGTTATGGGTTAATCCAGTTATGTATCAAGTTATGGTTAAATAGCAGGGCAGACTGGGTTCTATAGCCTTGGTCAGCAACCAGTCTACCACGGAAAGCAATGGCAACCTACTGCGGGATAATCTTCTGCCCAGTCAGTCATGTCACTTTCGAGACATGATCGCCCAAGCGTGTATCACGTATGGCACTTAACTGACTGACTGACATTTTTATACTTTTTGTCTTTGTTTCTCCATTATTTTCCTGCTTTTCCTTTTTATATTCTTGGATTTTTTCCCCCCGTTTTCGATTGTATTCGTCATTTTTTTATTTCTTGACACATTGAGAAAACAGTCTTTCACTTGTTCTACGGCGTACGTAAATTTTGCCCTCAGAACAAAAATATAGTAAACTTGGACTCGTCACTGAAATGAACTGTATCCCATTGTGCGTCAGTCCAAACAACCTGTTCTCTCGCATAATCCAGGCTTACTCTTTAGTTTCGCTTTGAAATGAGAGGCTTCGAAGCTGGAATATGGGCATGCAATCCTGCATTTTTTAACCTGTGAGCAACCATTTTCCTTGAGATCTTATTATCTGTGTCTTCATTAAATTTACGGGCAATTGATGTAGCAGTTTCAAAATGTTTTTTGTAGATATTCTAACAATTCATAAATGTTTTCTTTGCGATGTTTTTGGAGGTCTGTCGGTTTTTGGTTTTGCATCTAACATTTATCGGTTTTATACCTGCTAATTACATGATGAACGACACTTTTAGACCTATGAACAATAACAGAAATTTCTGAAATTGACTTTTTTTTTTTCTTAATAGTGAGCAATTTTTTTTTTTCTTCAAAAGAGCGTTTTGCGTGTAGAATTTGCCATATTGTTTAAAAATAAAGCCCTAATTATAAATAAACTTTTACTTGTTGTTGAAAAGCACCATCAAGTTTTTTAACAATGTAAATTAAAGGTTTATGCAAATTATTAACATCGTTCCTTAATTTTTGCCCAGTACCTTATTTCCTTTGTTCTATTTAGTCTTTATTTTAAAAAAAAACTATGATGTAAATTTTTATAAGTTTGTATAATATTTATGTATTACACCGTAATCTTTATTCATTAAAAATGTCATTGCTAATCATGCATGACTTTTTAAGTAATACACATATTTATGTCTTTGTTGTTCCCATTCCTTATATTATGGCCGCTACTATATATATATATGTATATATATGTGATTACATATGAACAAATTGACGTATACTTTTATCACTTGACCGTTATTTTAATGGACACACACACACACACACACACACACACACACACACACACACACACACACACATATATATATATATATATATATATATATATATATATATATATATATATATATGTCAGTACAATAGTGGGAAGTAGTCACACATCGTCTCATGTCGGGCAATTGTTGCTATCGTTTTCTCACGACCAAGGAATGGCGTGAGAGATTTTAGTTCACTCCACACTGTAAGTTGTTGTCATGCACTTCCGTTTCTGTGTCAGTAGAACGGATGATGGAAACACTTCCGGTCGATTAGTTGAACCAGTGCAGAAAAAACAAAACAAAGCAAAACAAACAAACAAACAAACAAACAAAAAGTCTTGTTTTCACACAGAAAAAAACAAAACGGAAGTAATCATCAGTGGAGAACAGTTTCGTTATTACAGAAATGAATTAACGTTAACAGAATTGAAAAATGCATGGAAACAAAGCAAATTAAAGTGGAATATAATCCAGGAAAGTGATTCGTTTAAACTTCTCGGAGTAACGTCCCCCAACTGACATGAAGTGGAAATACTTTATTGAATCCATTGTGAGATCGTCTGCTAAGAAAGTCTGTTGATTGTGTTGTACAAAAAAAAATTTATCTCCAGAATCTGTCTTACATATAAATATGTCTAATATTCCTCCATGCTTAGAACATTGCTGCTTCCTGCAGTCTGGTGCCCCTAATATTTACCTTGAGCTTCTTGATAAAATCCAAAGAAGAATCAACAATATTATCGGTCGTGATCTGGCGGCTCGATTTCAATCCCTTACCCATCACCGTAAGGTTGCCTCTCTGTGCTCTTTCTATGTCTTATGATTATGTCGCTGATATTTCTGGGCATGGCCGTATCTGAGTACCGGGCACACCGGGCACACCGGGCACACCGGGCACGGGTCCGGGCCGATCCGTGCAATCATAGTGAAAATCCGGGCAAGGAAAAATTGTCTTCGTCAGAAATCAAACTAAACAATTCACAAAGAAAGAATTAAAGAATGAAAGAAAGCAAAACGACGAAAACCTCCGAATAAACGCAGTAAAAATCTGTTTATTTATTAATTTTGGGAGAAAAACTGGTTATACTCAGAAAGTCGGAACCCGATTTCCTGCTTTTGTTCAGGTTCTGTGCCTAATTTCCATTGGAATAGCCGAAAAAATCCGCAAAATCATAGTTTCTGGAAACGGATGACACTGATGACGTCATCATATTGTCAACAATAAATCCGGGCAATTTTCTCTGTACCCGGTGTTTTTTTAGCATCAGCTACGGTCCTGTTTCTGGGCGATATATATATGTGTTACGTCGGGTAACAGAATTATGTGAAATAATAAAAAACAACGTAATAGTATAAAAGAAGGTGTATTGAAAAAAAGAGAAAAGAGAAGTATTTACAAGAGGTGAGGATTAGTAGAATACAGAAAAAGGTAATTAGTATACAGTATCGTCGTAGAGACGTGACAGATTGCCTAGTAGAACACTTCCGGTGCAATACCGGAAATACCCAACTGATTCGCTCACTCGACTTCCTTCCTCGACTTCCTTTCTCGAGGTATAATCACTACTATTTTTTATAGTGATTCGAATAGTCCATTTCCGTGGAAATGTGGAAAGCGCCCCAACAATATGAGTGGTATTTCTGGATGTATATATGATGCAGCGCTGATAACTGATAGTAGATACTGAAAATAAACTACAAGATATCCTACAGGAAATAGTTAAAGAAAGCGCAAAGAAAGGACTACATATAAACTACAAGAAAACTGAATGCATGGTAATAAATAAAAAGAGGAGCTCAAAATTACCAATTACAAAATGGGAATACTATAATCAAACTGGTGCAGAAATTTAAATATCTGGGAAGTGTTCTAACAGAAGACAAAAATGCGATACGGAGATCCAAAGATGGCCAAGGATGCATTCCAGAAGCTGAGTAGGATATTGAAAAAAGGATAAAAGATGAATGGCATTCAAGATAAGAGATGGTAATTGACGTTGCATTCAAATTTTTTTTGGAGATTGTAGATATCAGGAAAGCAAGTAAACGGAAGGGAGTTCTACAGGCGGGAAGTGCGAGAAAAGAAACTGTTTGAGTAGAAGTGCCCTTACATTTAACTATTTCAATGGTAAAACGAACGGTGGGACCTAGATGCCAATCTAGTAGTGCGCTTCATTCATGTGGACGGGTTACCAGGGAAAAAAGATCGTCCGAGCGGTTGTCATGATAATATACGTAGAAAAGACAGAGGGAAGCCACATCATGTGGGTAAGAAAGTGACTGAAGTCGATATGCCAAGTCAGGACCAATTAAATTGCAGATACTTCTTTGGATTTTGATGAGAACCTCGAGAGGAACAACAGGAACACCCAGCAAGTTATAGCAACGGCATTCAATGCACGGAGGAGTGATAGATTTATAAATATGCAAGATGGATTCCGACGAGAAAATCATTCTGGCTCGACACAGAGACACTAGCTTCCTAGCAGTAGATGCAGCTATGGAACCGATATATTCGTTCCACTCCAGGTTGGTTGAAAAAAGTGAGGCCAAGAAGGCTTAGTGTGTTGCTCTCAAAGAGACTAGCATCGGCCATGCTGACGGGTGGCAGGAAAATTTCTTTATGGTTACAAGATACAGGAAGTTGTGAAGATCCATGATGAATTACTTCCTGAAGCGACACAACACATAAAGGAGTACAAAAATATATATTGAATGACTTCATTGTTATCGTATTTCAATTAGTTGCCAATCAATTTCATTTAAATTTTTGTTTTATCCACTGTGTGTCTTGAGATTGAAGGGACATAATGTGTATTTTTTACCCCTCTGTGAAACTTCAGACGCATAGTTTTGTAGTAAAAATAGAACAAAATGGCACATATATCTATACAAAAATGGTTAGCAAGCTTGTCTCGTTAGAATCATTACAATTGAGTAGTGAGTTTCAGCCTCACTGGATGCTCCATACTTTCGACTTTGTGCGCATAAAAAATCCTAGGCACTGCGATGTGGTGTATTGGTTAACAAGCTTGTCTTGATAGAATCATTACAAATGAATAATGATATCGATACTCACTAAGTGTCTCATACTTTCGGCTTTGTGTCAGATCGAAGCTGCAGTTAGAAAATCACGGTACCGATATAAAAAAAAATGCACGTGACCAGTGCGATGATGACATGGCATCGTGTGCGAAGTGTTTCCTTAACTGAACAGAAACAATGGTTGGACATCGGCTATCGTTTGATCCGGACAAGAACGAAGCCCGTCCAAGTTTGCTAGCACAAGACATGCTAAGCATGAATGATGACCGCTCCAGCTTTCAGCCCAGATACATGGCTGGAAGAGGCCACGTGGTCAGTTGAGTAGTAATCATGACTACAAGTGGTCACGTGACTGATGCTACTGCTGCTACTGCTGTTACTGATGATGATGATGATGATGATGATGATGATGATGATGATTTGTATAAGTAGATGTAAAGCGTTTGGTGGACCAGTACTCAGAAGTGATGCAAGTCTTTAAAAAGTCTTTCTTTGGAGGTGAGTGACTGGAAGCCCACTTTTTAAAGAAAGGTCGGTAAGAATATTTACCCTACTTCCCTACTGGAGCGAGATGTGACACAAGGTCTTTTTTAAGGGGGGGGACCCGACCGCGTACGGAAGGGCACAGGGACAAAAATTCCCCAGTCCCCCTCAACCGCCGGTTGATCTGGCCCCGGTGACGAGCACCTGGTCCACCCCTCTGCTGCAATGGGGTGACCGAGCATCTATCAGTGTAATTTTTCTCAGAAGCAACCCTGTCCTAGCGGAAGAAGCTACAACTAAGCCGCACTCTGTCTTCGAGGACAGAGACACAACTGAGAGCTGATTTGGGTCCCTACCCGAGACAAAAGTGTGCCAGGTAAGTATGTGAGACTGGGGATTTGAATGAATTGAATTCGCTACAAACATATTAGGTGTACGAGGAGGAATGTTATGAGGATTGAGAGGTTGCAGGAGGTGTCAGGAGGAGAGTAGGAGAGGGAAGAGAGTACTGATGAGAGTGGGGTGGATGTAGAAAAGCATGAGAGAGAGGATACAAGTTAGTGAGACAGGAGATGACTATTGACTTTACATTTAAATTCTTGGAGATTGTAACTATCAGGAAAGCAAGTTCACGGAAGCGAATTCCACAAGCGGAAAATTCAAGAAAAGAAGATGCTAGAGTAGAATGTGCGTTTACAATTTATTGGCTTCACAGTAAAAGGGTGGGACCTAGTTGCTAATCTTGTAGCTCGAAGAAATTCGTATATGGGGGTACCAGTGAGCTAAGTTCATCTGAGCAGAAGCCGTTAAAGTATTTGTAGTAGAGACACAGGGAAGCCACACTGCGTCGGTGAGAAAGCGACTGTATCCTAGATGCCAAGTCGGGATTGATCACATTACTGATTCTCCGTTGGATTCCGTCGAGGACTCCTAAGTGGATAGCAGGAGCACCGGACCAGATATGGTAGCAATACTCAATGCACGGGCGGATGGTAGACTTGTATATGTGCAGGATTGTTTGGGACGGGAAAAACTTCCTGGCCCTACAGAGAGAACCGACTTTCTTAGCAGCGGATTTAGGTATGGATTTTATATAGTCATTCCAGTTGAGGTCTGTTGTGAGAGTTAAGCCGAGGAGGCGCAGTGTTTTGCTTTCAGGGAGAGTAGCTTGATCCATGAATGTATGGCCAAGTGGTTAGAACGTAAGCTTTGACCAGGAAGGTGACTTATTGATATTATCGGTCTTGAGCATGTGGCACTTTTGGAAAGTGTCTGAAAACCATATCACGGGTTGACCCAAGTCTTGTAAGTGAAATTGGTTGTGCTAGTTTGAAGTGACAATTTATCGTGACCGAGGGTTTCAGTGTCCTGGCTTTGTTCAGACTGATGTTCAGATCGAATCACCTGCCCTCTCCCGGAAACTGTAACAAAGGTTCAGTCAGTCAGTCAGTAAGTCAGTCAGTTAAGTACCATACGTGATACACGCTTTGGGAGATCATGTCTCGAAAGAGACATGACTGACTGGGCATAAGATGTATCCCTCAGTAGGTTGCTATTGCTTTCTGCGGTAGACTGGTTGCCAGCCAAGGCTATAGAACCCAATCTGTCCTATTATTTACCCCATAACTGGAGGGAAGAGAGGATTAATACCTTTCCCAAGGGTATTTGTTTTTTACTTTTAAAATATATTAATAGAATAATTTCAGTATCAAAATCTATTACTAGATTTGTTTTACTATCAAAATCTATTACTAGAATTATCTTGTTATTAAAACCTATTGCTAGAATCATTTTATTATTAAACCTATTGCTAGAAATGATTTTACTATTAAAATCTATTGCTAGAATTATTTTACTATTAAAATGTATTGCTAGAAATTGTTTTACGATCTAAATCTATTACTAGGATTATTTTACTACTAAAATTTATTACTAGAATTATTTTACAACTAAAATCTATTGCTAAAATTGTTTTTACTATTAAAATCTATTGCTGGCATTTTTTTTTTTTTTAGTAACGTCCTTGCATTCACTTACGCACAAGTGCCCTTGGGAAAGGTAGTAATCCGTCTCTTCCCTCCAGTTATGGGTTAAATAACAGGACAGACTGGGTTCTATAGCCTTGGTTAGCAACCAGCCTACTGCAGAAAGCAATGGCAACCTACTGCGGGATGATCTTCTGCGTAAGTGAATGTGAGGAATTCAACTGGAATTCGAACTCGGCTCCCCGATTTACGTGTGCTGAAGCAAGCATCTGCAATTATGGAGTTAGCCGCCAGTAGCCAGCCATTATTATCATTATTCTTAGGACAAGAAAAATGCATTGTTGTTAGCAGCAGTATGAGTCCAAAGTGTAAATTACAAATCGGAGACACCAAAATCAAGGAAGCACAAATCTTAAATACCTGGTAAGTGTTTTAACAGATGATGAAAAGTGTGACCCTGAAATCCGAAGACGCATTGGGATGGCCAAAGGTGCAATCCAAAAGCTAAGCAGAGTATCAAGAGAGATAAAAACTTTGATGTAACCACAATTTCTACTCCAACAGCTTCTTTCCTCGCACTTCCAGCCCGTGGAATTCCCTTCCATACACTTGCTTCCTCGACAGCTACAATCTCCAGGAGTTTAAATGTAAGGTCAGTAGACACCTCCTAACACTAACTCGCATCCATTCTCTCAAACACCCTTCCCATCTACCCAACCCCCATCCTCGCTATCCTTACCCGTCTATCACCCTCCTTCTGACATTTCCTATATCTAACCACTCTTTCCAATCACTTTCCCCTATGTAACCCCCTGCGCAATAGTGGCAATGGAATGCCTTGCTTGGGGTGAAATGATTTAAAAAATAAAAAAAAGATTCGAAGAAAAAAGTACTGAACTGTTGCGTGATATCTCTCCTCCTGTATGGCAGCGAATGCTGGACAATATTTTTAAAGGTGAAGGAGTAACTTGAGGTAAGAGAAATATGGTTCTACAGAAGGATGTTGAGGATGCCTCTGACTGAACATGTAAGCGGTGACGAGATTGTAAAAAAAATGGAAATTTATACTTAAGGTTAAGAAGAGGCAGTTAAAATCTCTAGGGTAGGTAATGAGGAAAAAGGGCTTGGAAAATCTGATACTCACAGGACATATCGCCCGGTTCACACTCCACCCACGTCTATTGAACAGGTGTAGAGGCTCATCCCTTGCTCCCTGTTTAGGATGTGGTTTCCGGCTTTCTCTTTTCCAATCTTTTCACTTTTCTTTTTTGTTTGTTTGTTTTTTTTTCAATTGAAATAGATAGACTGAACTATCGCGCGTTTCACACTCCACCCACGTCTATTGAACAGGTGTAGACGCTCATCCCTTGTTCCCTGTTTAAGATGTGGTTTCCGGCTTTCGCTTTTCCAATCTATTCACTCTTACGTAGCCCCCTGCACACCAGTGGCCTTACCGCCTTGCTCGGGGTAATATGATTAAAAAAATATATATATATATATATATTTAGTGAAAGAGGAAAGCAGTTGTTAAGACAAGTATAAGATACAGTTGTGAAATTCTGAGAGAATTTGTAGTCCTATCTGGATTAATTATTGGCAGCCACAATCTTAACAGCATGAGATATTAAGATAGCAGACACGGAAAGGAAATTTCAAAAGCTCCTACAGAAGGTGGCAAAGGAAATCGGAAAGAAAGGATTAAATATAAATTACAAGAAGACAGAATGAATGGTTATCAACAAAAGGATGAGCCCAAAATGCACATTACAATTCGGGGATACTAAAATAAAAAAAAGTTAGAAATATTTAAATATCTGGGAAGTGTTCTAACAGTGGACGAAAAGTGTGACACTGAGATCCGAAGACGCATTAAGGTAACCAAAGATGCACTCTAAAAGCTAAGTAGAGTATTAAGAAATAGAAAAAACTTGGTTAGAAACACGGAAAACAATACTAAACTGTTACGTGATATATGACCTTATGACGGCGAGTGCTGGACAATCTGCTTAAAAATATAGTAGATACTTCAGGTACTATAAATTATGGGGATACCATGGACCGATTATGTCTACGGCTATATCGTGTTCAATGCACCGATCACCGAAGTTAAGCAACATCGAGCGTGGTCAGTACTTAAATGGGTGACCATTTGGGAATACCAGGTGCTGTAAACGTAAGGACCAAGAATGGTCCACCGGTCCTCCAGGTTTGGGGTTTGGGGGTTTGGGGGTTGGGTGTAGGGCTAACAACCATGTCCCGTAAAAAACAGTTGTTACAGAAACAGCAACAAAAAGTTGCTGCCCTATGCACCATCTGGGTGTGATGGATAAATGATGATGATGGACCGATTATATGAGTAACGTCGAAGTTTTAGAGAAAATGGAAAGGAAGAGATGGTTGAAATTTCTAAGGCACATAATGAGGAAATAAGGTTTGGAAAATTTAATACTCACAGGGTAGATTGAAGGCAAGGCGGATAGAGAAAAAAAGTGCATGACCTACTTAGTGAGCATGAGTAAATGGATGGCGGTATAAGGTTTAGAAGAACTAACAAAAAGACAAAATTTCACAAAATGCAGGAGAGTGTGGAGAGCCATGATCGACTACACCTTGAGGAGGAACGGTACATAAAGACGAAGAATACGAGAAAAGAAAAGAAGCACAGTCAGCTTGAATATTTAATCCATAACAGGGGCCGTATTAGATGGTTTCATACGTTTTCGAAATGTACTTTTTAACTTATCGCTTCTCCTATTTTCTTGCTTTCTTTCTTTCTTTCTTTCTTTCTTTCTCTCTCTCTCTCTCTCTCTCTCTCTCTCTCTTTCCGTTTCTCTGTCAATAAAATAAAAATAATCTCGATTTTATTTTTTACATTATTTTCTTCCTCTCTTATTTTCTTCATATCTTTCTTTCTCACCTTCTTTCTTTGTTTAATATCTTCGTTTTTTCCCTTTCGTTCATTCTTTTATGTCCTTGTTTTTCAGTTGTTTTCTTTTTCTAATATCTTTTTTACCCTCTCTTTCTTTCTCTAATATGTTTGTTTTTCACTTCTTTCTTTCTTTTTTATCCTTGCGTTTTACTTTTTTCTTTTTTACTATTATTTTTCACTTTCTTTCTTTCTTTGTTTTTCTACTTTATTTTTTTCTTTCTCGAATAACATTGTTTTTCACTTTCTTTTATATCTTTGTATATCGTTTCTTTCTTTATGTAATATGTTTGTTTTTCACATCTTTCTTTCTTCTTTTTTTCTTCGTTTTTCACTTTCTTTCTTTCTTTTATACGATTGTTCTTCACTGTCTTTATTTGATACATCATTGTTTTTCATGTTCTTTCTCTCTAATGTCTTTGTTTTTTCTTCCTTTCTTTTTATATCTTTGATTCTCACTCTCTTTCTTTCTGTACTATCTTTATTTTTATTTTTTCTTTCTTTTCTTTCATTATTTTCAACTTTCCTTCTTTCTTTTTTGCCTCTATAATCTTGCATATTTTTGTCATAATTTCTATCTCTCATTCATTTATAATCTGTTTTCTCTCTTCCTTTATATTCTTGTGTTTTCTAGGTTTACTTTCATTCGTATCTATGTTTTTCACTTTCTTTCATTTCAATCTTTTTGTATTCTTTCTTTTTTCTGAATCATTATGTCTTTTTTTTCTGAATCTTTATGCCTTCTTTCTTTTTATCTGAATATTTATGTCTTTTTTCTTTCTTTCTTTTTTCTTTTCTGAATATTTATGCTTCCTACTTTCTTTTTTCTTTCTTTCTTTCTTCTGAACCTTCATGCCTTCTTTCTTTCTGTCTTTTTCTGAATCTTTATGCATTCTTTCTTTCTTTTTTTACTATTTAGGCCTTCTTTCTTTCTTTCTTTCTTCTGAATCTTTATGCCTTCTTTCTTTCTTTCTTTCTTTCTTTTTCTGAACCTTTATGCTTTCTTTCTTTCTTTTTTCTTTCTTTCGTTTTATCTGAATTTTATGCCTTCTTTCTTTCTTTTTTATGAACCTTTATGCATTCTTTCTTTCTTTCTTTTTTGAATCTTTATGCCTTTTTTCTTTCTTTATTTTTATCTTAATTTTTATGCTTTCTTGCTTGCTTTCTTTTTATCTGAATCTTTATGCCTTTCTTTCTTTCTTTCTTTCTTCTGAATCTTTATGCCTTCTTTCTTTCTTTCTTTCTTTTTTCTGAAGCGTTATGCCTTCTTTCTTTCTTTCTTTCTTTTTTCTTTCTTTCTTTTTATCTGCATCTTTATGCCTTTGTTCTTTCTTTTTTCTGGAACTTCATGCCGTCTTTCTTTCTTTCTTTCTTTCTTTATTTATTTATTTATTTATTTATTTTTTCTATACGCCTAAAACTTTGATTGCTTCTATTTTTTCTTATTGTCACGTACGCTTTTTCTTTATATCTCTGCTTTTCACTTTTTATTTCATCTCAATCTTTTTACATCTTTTTTTCAGAATACTGTATATCTATTCTATTTTTTCTTTCCTTTTTCATGCCTCTAAAATGTGTTTTATTGTTTTTGTATCTTTTTTATACTCTTATAACTTTATTTCTTTGTTTATCTCACGCGTTCTTTCTTATGCTTTTGTATCTTACTTCTTTCTTCTTTTGTTTCTTGGGTGGAAATGAACTTAAAAAATACTCGGCCAGAAATCGAACTCAGGCCCACCGATTTATCTTTCCGAGCCGCTGATGGTTAGACAGCCTACACCCCCTATTAGCATATTATAACAAACGATACCAGCCTTTTATCATTACTGTTCCTGGAGTATTAAATGATCACACTTTTGTTCAACACGATTGTCATTGTCTCAGCTTCGACAACTGGGACTTGTTGAACGAGTGAAACCGCAGTAAAATTTCTAGGTGTGTTTCTTTATTGTAACGTTAGTTTGTCTCTGGCCATTATTCTTTTAAATAACTTTCTCACGACGGCAAATAAAGACTCAACACAAAATACAGTCATCAACTTAAAAAACCTCGAAATAATTTATTTGACATGAAACTTCAGTTTAGGAAATTTATTTATCTATTTACTTACATAATGCTTTCCTTCTTATATTTCATAATTGTACTAGAATGGTTATAGCACAGAAATTGAGGTTTCGAAGCGGTTAATGTTAGATATTATCTAAATTAATGGGAATGAGGATATTGAGTGAAAGAAAGAAAGAAAGAAAGAAAGAAAGAAAGATAAAGAATGAATGAGAAGAATGAAAGTGAGTGATGTAAACTAAAAGAATGACTGTAAGATAGACAGGAGTATAAAAAAGAAAGAAAGAAAGAAAGAATGCGAATAGATTTAGAAGAAAAAAGAAAAAGACCGATATAAAGAAAAGACAGTAAAACACAAAGGAATATAACAGAAAGAAAGAAAGAAAGAAAGAAAGAAAGAATGCAAAAATATTGAGAAGAAAAAAGAAAGTGACGCCACAATAATAGACAGACGTTAACTTAAAAAAAGAAACACGCAAAAAAAGAAAGAAAGAAAGAAAGAAAGAAAGAAAGAAAGAAAGAAAGAAATGAAAAGAAAAATAGTGAGTGATGTAAACTAAAAAATGACTGTAAAATAGACAGAGGTATAAAAAAGAAAGAAAGAATGTAAATAGATTTAGAAGATAAAAAGAAAAGAAAAGGATCGATATAAAGAAAAGACAGTAAAATACAAAGGAATATAGCAGAAAGAAAGAAAGAAAGAAAGAAAGAAAGAAAGAAAGAATGCAAAAATATTGAGGAGAAAGAAAAAAGAAAGTGACGCCACAATAATAGACAGACGTTAACTTAAAACAGAAAGAAAGAAAGAAAGAAAGAAAGAACAGTTTTAGCAGAAAACTGTAATCTTTCCCTGTTCTATTTCGAAGAAAGAAATACATTAAATAACAGAAGAAGAATATCAAAAAGGTAGATTAAAAAACATGTATAAAAAAAGGAAGAAAAAATTAAAATCACTGAAATATTTAATCAAAGAATAAAAACAGCAGAAGCAAACGAAAAACAAAAAAAAAACTATTCGATTTGTTTAAAATAGTCCAATCTAAATGAAGAAATATCCAATCGTTTCGCCTAAAACAATCTACCCTACCCATCGTCTCAAAATAAAAGCCATTGTTTCAGTGATCAAAGAAATGTTTAACAGAGAGAAGCTTCAATATCTAAACAGATGGTAGATCACTTATCAGAGCTCTGGACTCTGTTCCGTGAACTTAAGGTCAAAATATAAAAGTTAATTGACTGATTGTAGTCAGTAATTTTACGCTAAAATTTAGCTTCATTATTGTTTATATTGGGAGGTGCAAATAACAGCTGACACCACAATTTTAAAAATATCTTGTCATTTTAGCGCACAGACAGACTGATTGATTGATTTGATTTTTACAACATTTATAACATTTGCATGTTATTTAAAGCCAGATAATATTTTCGGATTTTGAGAAACTTTCAGAGAAAATTATGATTTTTTCATAACTACTTTGGATTTATATTCTTTACAGTTGATATCATGTGAGTAGAAGTTCGAACACACACACACAAACACACACACAAAAACACACATATATATATGTACACATGTATATATACACATTCATATATATATATTTTTTCTAAACATATACTGTTAAATATAAGACGTTAACATAAAAACATCCACCATCAGCGACGATTTTATCTTGTATTGACGTAAAACTTTGCTAAGCAACGATAATAGTTACCAAAAATAGTAAACGCAGTTTGCAAATTTATAATGCGTTTCTATGACGTCACACCGCATGAGAGCTCGAAATAATAACAGAACCATTATATTTAAATGCAATTTAATGTGTCATGACCAGATTTAAACGTGATTTTATTAAGTGTGGGTTGTTTGCATTTAATGCAGATGGCCTCCAATATCTGAAGGTTCTTTTTACTGTGTGTATGAGTGAGGATAATTGTATTGTTGACTAAAATCTGTCTGATATTACCTACAAGATTATGTTTTTCTAAGAAATGTTTTCTAAGAAATGTCCTTGTAACCTCTCTGAAGATGGCTCATGTGAGAAAGAAACCAATTTCATAAAAAATATCCGAATGTTGGAGAATTTTTGTCTTTATTTTCACCTGAAATTAAAGCCAAAATACGATGTTTAGAACGGCTCATGATTAAACATAATAGACATTCATTGTCTTTTATATTTAACAGTATATGTTTAGAAAATAACCTGCCTCTCCACAAATTTTTATCAAATTCTTGATAAGAGTGGCGAAAAAATCGTTTGACAGGGTTTGGCATGCTGGCCTTCTGCGCAAGCTCCAAGATTACGGTATTTCTTGATGATTGTTTAGTTTAATCAAATCGTTCCTACCAAATCGTGAAATGAAGGTCGTTTTGAACTGACAAACTTCCAGATACTTTCACACGAACGCGGGCGTCCCTCAAGGCTCTACCCTAGGTCTTACGCGGTTTCTGATTTTCATCAAAGATCTTCCTGATGTAATCAGTTACCAAATAGGCATCTATGCAGTTTACACCACCATTTATTTCTGTCTCGATAAGAAATCTGCCAAAGCTGACAAAGTAAACCTGGTTGCTTCTCTTTAAAAGGACCTCAATCAGTGATGGAGTGGGGTAGAAAATAGCTCTTCAATTTTAATACCCCTAAAACGAAAATGCTCTCCTTCAACTACTATAGAAAAACTTTCCTACCAGCCATCAGTATGGATGACGCTAGTCTCCTAGAAAACACACACTGTGTCTCCTCACCCTCACTCTCTCAAACGACTTCAAGTGGAACGACTACATCGAATCAATAGCTGTATTTACTGCTAGAAGGTTGAGTCACTGTGTTGGGCCAGGAATTTTTTCTCGTCAGAATCCATCTTGAACATTTATAAATCTACCGTCCGTGCATTGAGTACTGTTGTTGTTATGTTGCATGTAAGAATTATTATGAAATAAATACAAACAACGTAATTGTATAAAGTAGGTGTATTCCAAGGGAGAGTGGTATTTACAAAGAGGTCGTTAGTAGAATACAGAACAAGGGTTTAGTAAAAAGTATTGTCGTGAGACGTAAGAGTTTGACCAATAGAACACTTCCGGTCCAATACCGGAAATACCCGACTGACTTGTTCACTCGGCTGACTTCCGAGGTCTTCCCCGAGGTATCATGTTTATGTAGTGCTTAGCACAGTTCATTACTGTAGACAAAGGAGGTGGAGAGCGCTCCAACAGTTGTCATATTTGGTCGTGTGCTCCTGCTATTGATTTCATGGTTCTCGATAAAAATTCAAAGGATGATCTGCAACGCAATCGATTCTAATTTATCAGCTCAACTCCAGTCATTTTCTCAATGACGTCATGTAACGTCCTTCTGTCTTTTCTACAAATTCTTTAATGGCAACTTCGCTTACGAAACCTTTTCTCTGATGCACCGAACACATGTAAGCGTGCTACTAGACTGGCAACTAGGCGCCAACTTTTTTTTTCTGTTGAAATAGTTAAATGCAAAGAAGAATGTCATAGAAATGCTTCAGAAATAACCTGGCTTGATTTCTTGCTATCTTCTCCGTGGTTCTGAATTGTTTTGTTTTTTTTAATCATATCACCCCGAGCAAAGCGGTAACGCTACTGATGTGCAGGGGGCTACGTAAGAGTGAAAAGATTGAAAAAGAGAAAGCTGGGAACCACATCCTAAACAGAAAACAAGAGATGAGCCTCTTCACCCGTTCAATAGACGTGGGTGGAGTGTGAACCGGGCGATTGTTTAGTCTATCTACTCCAATTGAAAAAAAAAGAGTAAAAGTATGGAAAAGAGTAAAAGATTTGAAAAAAGAAAACCGGAAACCACATCCTAAACAGGAAACAAGGGATGAGCCTCTTCATCTGTTCAATAGACGTGGGTGGAGTGTGAACCGGGTGATAGTTTAGTCTGTCTACTTCAATTAAAAAAAAAAGAGAGAAAAAGAATGGAAAAGAGTAAAAGATTGGAAAAGAGAAAGGCAGAAACCACATCCTAAACAGGAAACAAGGGATGAGCCTCTTCATCTGTTCAATAGACGTGGGTGGAGTGTGAACCGGGCGATAGTAATTGTAATTTTTGTGTAGTGGCTTTATTGCTAGTATACACGAAGGACTACTCTGATCTGCTATCTAAACTATAGCTAGGGATTCGGAGTTTTACATTAGTATAAGAATACTGCAGAAGCTCTCTAGACATTTTTCTTATTTTAAAAGAAAAAAAAAGATACATCTAAATACTAAAATCACCAGAAGATATTTTGAAAAGTTCTGGAGTCCTGGGAAACTTATACTTTTGGGACGCTGAGCCCCAAAATAAACTATTGTTACTGATTAGCGCTACATTTTATTGCACAAAACCGAGATAGATAGATAGATAGATAGATAGATAGATAGATAGATAGATAGATAAGGTGTGCATTACGCTATTGCAAATTTTCCTACTGCCATTCTTTGCACAATGTTAAAAAAATCCTTGAAGCGTCTTTTTAGTTTATTCTGGCGTACCAAATACAAACGGGTGCATGATTAAAATTGCACCACCGGCATAGTACTCATTTTGATTGTCACTCGCGAGAAGCCGTCATTCGGTTAAGTGCCATACGTGATACACGCTTGGTCGATCATGTTTCGAAGAGACATGACTGACTGGGCAAAATATTTTCCCGCAGTAGGCTGCCATTACTTTCTGCGGTAGACTGGTGGCTAGCCAAGGCAATAGAACCTAATCTGTCCTGCCATTTAGTCCATAACTGGAGGTGACGGATTAATACCTTTCCCAAGAGTATTTGCGCGAAAGAGAATGCAAGGAATTGTGAGAATACAAGATAAAAAAATTTGCACATTTTTCCTCTTCACTAAATTTATTGAATCTATTAAACAAGAAAAATATTAAAAAAGAAAGGAATAAATAATTTTTACTTATTCATGTTATATTAAAAAAGAAAGAAAAAAAGAAAAAGAAATTGAGAACAAAACAAGAAGTAAAAGCAAAGAAAGAAAAAAATTAAGAGAATAAAAAGATGTTGAAAGAAGAATAGAAAATCGAAAGAAAAAAGGCAATAAAATGAAAACAAAATAACCAGAAAAATAAAAATGAAAAAAAAAAGAATGAAAGAAAAAAGAGAGAAAAAATAGGATAAAATAAAAACAAAACAGTCAGCAAAAGAAAGAAAGAAAGATATTAGAACAGAAAAAATAATTTTTTTTTACTTATTCATATTATATAAAGAAAGAAAGAAAGAAAGAAAGAAAGAGAGAAAGAAAGAAGACAAATTGAGAACAAAACAAACAGTAAAGAGTAAGAGAATGAAAAGATGTGGAAAAGAAGAATAGAAAATCGAAAGAAGAAAAGCAATAAAAAATAAAAACAAAATAAACAGCAAAAGAAAGAAAGAAAGAAAGAATACAGAGAAAACGTAGCTAGGACAGTTAGTGTTCACTTTGCACTAGAGAAAGACATGAATGCATCGCCCAACTGCTTCACACTTGTAAATCTCTCTCTCTCTCTCTCTCTCTCTCTCTCTCTCTCTCTCTCTCTCTCTCTCTCTCTCTCTCTCTCATACACATATACACCAAATGTGGGCAGAATAGCCGAAGAGTTTGAACACTCTAGCTTTGTTTGTCTACTAGTCTAGAAGAAAGATAACCCTGAATTCATAATCAAGAGTGGAATTCACACCACCCACCAGTAAAAATAACAAAAAGTAATATTTGGTGCTTATAATGACAACTCTTAAAAAACAAATCTTATTTTGTTTTCGCTTTATTTTTTTTTTTTTTTGAGTGTGTGTTTTTATGTTTGTTTGTTTGTTTGTTTGTTTTTTACTTGTGTTACTAGAACTCCTTTAACTCGAATCTGTCTCGCTTATTTGCCGACAAACAAGTCTTTTTGTATCTTTCATAACAATGTGTACAGGTGCAGATATGTAGACCATTTATTTTTACCTTAATGTACGTTGAAGCAAAAAAAAGTCATTTCGTCCCGTTCAAATGTCACCGACAGCACAAGCATATCAATACGGTGTTAAATATAAATATACTTTCAATCAATATTTAACTCTAAAGACACACATTAACTCTAAAGACACACGCACATTTACACGTCGCGAAGTGCACACTGTTAAAAAACATTTTTTTTAGTTAATTGCAAAAGACTTAGTGTTCACCTTTAAACTAAAAATGTACATGTCACGCAGGTAAAATGAATAAGTGGGGGAGAATGAGAAGGAGAAAAGAGAATTTCGTAAGAACTATACAATAACAACAAGCGAACAATAATCGACGCTCGAGGTCGGCTGGCCTCAAGACAAGGCGGTCGACAGCAGGTGCTTATCACGGTATGACACCCTCAGTTGTGTTCAAATGCAGAAAGAAAGAAAGAAAGAAAGAAAGAAAGAAAGAAAGAAAGAGGAAAGCTTAAAAATTAAAAGAGAAAGAAAAATAGAAAGAAAGAAAGTTTGGAAGAGTAAAGAAAAAAGAAAACTTAAAAATTAAGAAAGAAAGAAAGAAAGAAAGAAAGAAAGAAAGAAAGAAAGAAAGGTGAAATGTAAAAAAGAGGAAACTTAAAAATTAAAAGAGAAAAATGGAAAGAAAGAAAGTTGAGAAGAGTAAAGAAAGAAGAAACTTAAAAATTAAGAAAGAAAGAAAGAAAGAAAGAAAGAAAGAAAATGAAAAACATAAAGAAAGAAAGTTGGGAAGAGTAAAAAAGAAGAAAAATTAAAAGATAAAGAAAGAAAGAAAAATGTGAAGAGTGAAGAAAGAAGAAAACTTGAAATTAAAAAAATAAGGAATCGAAAGAAAGAAACAAACAAACAAAACGAAATGTAACGAAAGTTTTAAAAAGTAAAGAAAGAAATTGCACAAAATAATATACTGTATAGGAAGAAAAGTAAAAACATATACAAGGGAGAACGAAAGAGGTAATTAAAATTTAAAAAAGCGAGATTAAACGAAAATCAAAGTTTTAAAATGTTAGGAAAATAATAGAAAAAGAGGTAATAAGATATCAGGTAAAATATGGGGAAACAATAAAAACAAATAAAGACTAATTAATTTTTATTCATAAAGATTATTATGAAGAGTTTAAAGAAAGAAAGAAAGAAAGAAAGAAAGAAAGAAAGAAAGAAAGAAAGAAGCAAGGAAAGGAAAGTCAAAATTTAATAAAATGTTTAAAGTTTTTAAATATTTGTCTATATTTCTGAGATGAGGTAGTATTTACATTATTTAAAATGTTCGGACTGTTGTCCTCATCTTTATTGTCTTATTTACGACGTTTCGGTCGTTGTGGATATAGGCAGGCGTTGGTTAGTTCCAGTGACTTGACCCAAAGAGTTGTGAGTTCAGGACCTGGCTGCAGTAGTGAGGAACAGATAACTTAGAGAGTTGAGTTAAAGGGAGATAACTACATGTCATCCCGAAGTGCCATCGTACATGTAATAGAAATGATATACCCCAATGATCGAATAAAGGGTTCGGTTCGAAATTCCTATCACTTGAAAAAAGGCCAGAGCCTATAACGGCCTAAACGTCGTAAACATGGCAAAAAAAAAAAAAAAAAGAGGATAACAGTCCGAACAGGTTAAATGATGAAAAATGTTAAAGTAAAACAAAATTGAAGAGAGAGATATAAAGTAGATACATTCACTCATTTTCTATACCTAAATTTAAATTGAATTTTTAAAAATAAAAATGTTTTCTTGAAGCTTTAATTTCAGCCAAGAGATTAAATTTATTAGTTCCAGTAAGCAAAATACTCTGGCGTATTTCAAACGGAAATGATATTGATTGCAATCTGAACTTTTTTATTTAAAAAACTTTCAATTTTTTTGGCCATTTTTCATCGATCGACACATTTTCTAAACAGAAGCCAATTCTCAGTTTTAAAAAATTTTGCAAAAATAAAATATACCTCGCTGACACATTATTTTATTAAAATTAGCAAATTTAAACTTACCTTAATCTGATTTGAAACATGTATTACGTGATTACTGCTTGAGATGTATTACAAAAGCGTTTCTTAATTACGGTAGCCTGGTTATCGAGGTTATCATCATGTTATCAGAGGCGATACTTGACATGACGGAGGGAAGCCGTCAAAAAAATGCTAAGAATGGAAAATGGATTTGACATAATCTTAATTGTACGTATCGTTTTTTTTTGTTGTTGTTGTTTTAAAGAAAAAAGTAAAATTAAAACAGAAATAGGATATCGTGAAAAAGAAGCTAGGATGGACGAATTCTTATTTATAAAAAATTATGGTGAGAAAAAAGAAAGATAGAAAGAAAGAGAAGATATTAAACTCATGAGGAAAACAAGAGGGAGACGAAGAAAAGAAAAACAATTTAAAAATAAAGACGAAAGAATTATATACTAGGAAAGACGGAGAGAAAAACAGAAGTAAAGAAAACGGATAAGTGTAAGAAAGAAAGAAAGAAAGAAAGAAAGAAAGAAAGATGAATATGGAAAAGAGATGTAAAAGAAAGAAAGAAAAAACAGAAAGTAAAAAAGAATAAAGAAAAAGACAGAAAATTCAAAAGAAATATTGATGTAGGGAAAAAACAGTCAAACAAACAATGGAATGGTGATGTAAAAGAAAGAAAGAAAGAAAGAAAGAAAGAAAGAAAGAAAGAAAGAAAGAAAAGAGGTTAAACTTATGAGGAAAGCAAAAGGGAGAAAAAGAAGAGGAAAACAATTTAAAAATATAGACGGAGTTATTAGGAAAGACGGGGAGAAAAAAAGAAGTAAGGGAAACGGATAAGTGAAAGAAAGAAAGAAAGAAAGAAAGAAAGAAAGAAAGAAAGAAAATAAAAGATAGAAAAAAATGAATATGGAAAAGAAACAGTCAAATAAGAGAACAAAAATGTAAAAGAAAGAAAGAAAGAAAGAAAGAAAGAAAGAAAATCCAAAGGAAATACATATGAAGGGGGAAAGAAACAGCCAAATAAACAATGGAATGATGATAAGAAAGAAAGAAAGAAAGAAAGAAAAATGAAAAAGAAATAAAAGATTAACAGGGAAAATGTAAAAGAAAGAAAGAAACAAAGAAACAAACAAACAAACAAACAAACGAACAAACAAACAAACAAACAAACAAACAAACAAATGGAAAAGAAACAAAATATGAAAAGTGAAAAGAAACAGCAAAACAAACAATGGAATGGTAATGTAAAAGAAAGAAAGAAAGAAAGAAAGAAAGAAAGAAAGAAAGAAAGAAGGTTAAACTTATGAGGAAAACAGGAGGGAGCGAAAGAAGAAGAAAGAATTTAAAAATATAGACGGAGTTGTTAGGAAAGACGGAGAGAAAAAAAAGAAGGGAAACCGATAAGTGAAAGAAAGAAAGAAAGAAAGAAAGAAAGAAAGAAAGAAAGAAAATATATAGAGATATAAAAGAAGAAAGAAAGAATTAATGAATGAATGAAGATAGGAAAATAAAGAAAAAATAATCCGATGAAAAAATTCAAGCTGAATTATTATATAATGTGTAATGAATAAAACCAACGGCACATTTCGTGACTAAGTAGCAGCAAAAAGATCGAGACAGTAATTTCTTTATTATGAATAAGAAATAATGTTTTAATCCCTTTGTTAAATGAGACTTAGTCGGGCACTCATTGCTCTAATTGTCACCATGTGTTGCTCATTTCATTTTTCTTCTAATAATTGATTACACCCACCATGTTGTGTAGCTTAGTGGTTACCATGCGAAAAAGGAAAAATGCGACACGATTGAGGTTTTTCGATTAACAGCGTGTCAAACAAATCCCGTTTTGTTTTTAATATTATCTGAAGGTAGTCAAATCGGACCGATACACTTTTAGTGCATAATTCATATCCTATGATGATGGAAGTCACCTCGTGACCTAGTGCGACCTCTATATATTATAAATTCACGTTGAGAACATGCATATGTTTGCAGGGCCGGTGCATACTTCAAACCGTGAAGAAGGTTTTTCCAAATCCGTGAATTTGTTTTACTTATACCAACTTCGGAAAAAGCATTATATAAAATTCACTAATTTTTTAAAACTATAATATTGAATGTGTTAAAATTATGCCACTTTATAACAAAAAAAAAAAGCCATGAAGTTAATGTTAAAAATCATTTTTGATTTATTTAAGATGGAACGATCTATTATGACATGTCTTTAATTTTTATTTAGATACATTGTATTTATTTTCAATTTTTCTAGTTGAATTCTTCACTTATGAATACTACCTTATAAAAATTGAGATATAGTAAAGTGGGGGCATTTTAGATTCGAGAAGTGGGTATGAGACCCTTGCACTGTATGTTTGAATATCTCGTTTCGGTGTGGCTTCTTAGACCTACAGGTGACTTGCATAACCACATTTATTGCATATAAGTTTTCTTGCAGCAGTTTGCTATTATTTTTTTTTTTAATGCTGATATTAAATCGTCGAAGGGGGCCACTGACTGACTTAAAACTGTGTTACTCAAGAAAATTAAGAGAAATCAAGCCGGATGTCATATTGGTAGACAGTGCTGTTTCCATGGCTTCGTTTGTGGCTAATATGGCCTGCCTTTGAAAAGCAAACATGGCTGCCATTTGTCGCTTCTTTCGTCCCTTTCTTAGAGAGAAAGTTAATGTTTTCTGTTTTTTTTTTTTTTTTTTTTTTTTTTTTTTGGTTTTTTTCACTGCGTTCGCTGTTGTAGGGTGGTGGTGATCCTGATTCACACTTTCTTTCATTACAGGGTCGTAGTTATGTTGAGTAAGTTTATTGACGATACGGTTCGCATGCAACGTGGAAAGGTTTTGTTTTGAGACTAGTTATGCCTGCAGCAATGTGGTACCGTCATTGACGAAGATTGAACACTGTGTTCTTTTGCTTGTTAAGCGTTATGAGAGTCGTGGTAATGAGGACACGCCAAAAGGGATTCTATGGAAGCGGGAAGTTCATCTCTTCCCCACTGATTTTGTTCTTTAAGCATCAGCTTAAAGTCAAGATTAAAACGGACAGGCGGCAGCTCCCTTTCTCAGAATTGGGAAATAAGTGAGTGAGTTTGTTTTTTTTTTTAGTTAGAGAAGTTGATTTAGAGTGGCACCTTGATATCGGTTAAGCTGTAGGATATTCTTCTAACTGGATTGAATATTAACAACTCAGTTAAAAATTAGGTTAATTTAGGGTTGTTTCAGAGTTTAGTTGTCTATGGGATGTAAACTCATTGGACTTTTATCTTTGTTTCAACTTTTTTTTACTTTAATTTCCCTCTCCCTCCTTTTTTTTCCTGTTAGTTAACCAGGGATGTTAGTTATCTGGTAGATGCGGAATGCTTTTCGTATTTTGTGTGAGTCTTTTTCGTATTTGTTAATGTGTTTGAATAAGTGTGTATTTGAGTGAGTGGTTCAGTGAATAAGTGTTTTATTAAAGTCTCGTATTGATTTTGTCCAGTTAACTGATGTTTTTGCCACTATTAAGGATTGGTAGGGTATTAATAACACTATTTTATTTAGTTTCTTGTAAATAGTCAGTTAAGTGCCATACGTGATACACGCTTTGGGCGTTCGTGTCTTGAAAAAGACATGACTGACTGGGCAGATGATTATCCTACAGAAGGTTGCGATTGCTTTCTGCGGTAGACTGGTTGCCGACCAAGACTATAGAACCCAATCTGTCCTGTTATTTAACCCATAACTGGATGGAAGAGATGGATTAATACCTTTCACAAGGATATTTGCGCGTAAGTGAATGCAAGTAATTCAACTGAAAATCGAACGCGGTTCCCCGATTTCTCGATCCAAGCCGATATCCACTGCACTACAACGCACGTAAATAGTGTATCATATAGTAAATACAAAATTTTTAAATTGCGCTAATCCCCTTCCCGGATAAACAAGAATTAAACATGTGGGGACTAGTTAGAAGTTTATGGAGGTTCTGATATATGTTGTTTTTGTTTTTTTTTTTGTTTTTTTTAAAATCATATCACCCCGAGCAAGGGGGTAATGCCACTGATGTGCAGGGGGCTACGTAAGAGTGAAAAGATTGGAAAAGAGACAGCCGGAAACCACATCCTCAACAAGGAACAAAGGGTGAGCCTCTTCACTTGTTCAATAGACGTGGGTGGAGTGTGAACCGGGAGATAGTTTAGTCTATCTACTCCAATTTAAAAAAAAAAAGAAGAAAACACTGAAAAGATTGGAAAAGAGACAGCCGGAAACCACATCCTAAACAAGGAACAAGGGGTGAGCCTCTTCACTTGTTCAATAGACGTGGGTGGAGTGTGAACCGGGCGATAGTTTAGTCTATCTACTCCAATTTAAAAAAAAAAAAAAGAAAACAGTGAAAAGATTGGAAAAGAGAAAGCCGGGAACCACATCTTAAACAAGGAACAAGGGGTGAACCTCTTCACCTGTTCTTGTAGTAAGAATGATTAGTATTTGTTGTTTTGGTAAGGAATATTGTGGTATGTTTATTTCAGTGACTGTGGCTTTCTAAGTTTAATTATAAGACAGAAGACCATCGTTTTCCCCACTCCATTTTGTCCTTCTGTCTCATTTTTGTATGTTTTCCAAAATAAACAACGTTCGTCGCCACGGTACCTTTTAAAATCTCGTTACTGACTTGATTGGACCTTCTATTTTCAGACCAGTGGAGTTGCTTCAAGTTTTTACTTTATTCATTTATTCAATTTCTGTTTGAATTTAAATTTTCTTTTTCATTTTTATTTATTTCATTTTTTTTCCTTAGGTTTGGCCGCCATCTTTATTTTTATTTTTCTGGTTTGACAAAGTAATATAAGATTAGTGCTTTTGTTTTGGTTCATTTACGTTTATTTATAATTTCCTTTATTTAAAAAAAAGAAATACAGAACTTTTTGAACAGAAATCCTTTTATTTATTTTTTTCATTTTTGTTTTGAATAGTTACTTTTTTTTTTTTTTGTCAGTCGTAAAATCTTTTTAGTTTCACCTGTTCGGTTTCGAGTGATATTTATCATATTCCTCTGAATTAACTCTTAAGTTTTACAGACTTCTGTTTCAGATTAATTTTTGTTTCTTAAGCTTTATTGGTTTTAGTTCAAACTCAGTTTTTTTCCTCTTTTGGCCGATTATTTATTTATTTATTTATTTATTTGTCGTTCGACTGTGGCAAAATAAAGTGAAAACAGCAACCATCGAGTGAATTGTGGCTCTCCCAGCCGGTATTCCGACCTAGAGTAGTTCCTTCTTGAGTTCTTGTCTCAAAATCGCACTAACAGACGTTTCAGCCGCCAACTGTGAGCGTTGCTCCCCGCACTGGGAAAAATTAGTTGCTTTTATATTTGTCCATATATCCATAATCCTTTGCGTCTTCATGCGATCCCATAATGCATTGCATCTTTATTGTATAAAAATGCAAGTCCCCACTTATTCTTTTACGTTATCTGGCCGAGGACGGATTACGGCAGAGCGGTAAGTGCTTTTTCTTTCTCCATTTTAACTGCAGTAGCTTTACATGCTAAGCAAATACGGGCTCTTTTTGGCGGGGACAAGGCAAGTCGCAAACAGTTGTGCTCGTCCCAGGTTCTTTATCTCATGTCTGCCACATCGGCAAACTTTATTTTCGGCGAAATTTAATTTTTGCCTTCGTCTTTCACTGAATTCATATTTTTGTCTTTCTTTTCGGCGAAACAATTAAAACAAATAAACAGGGCGACAGCGAACTAAGATAACTGGAAAAAAATGAAAAGAGCCCAAATAATCAATAACATAGAAATACTCGACGAAGAAGAAGTTCAAAAACAATTGAAACAAACAGTATGGAATATATGAAAATATATAACCATAAATATAGTCATCCTTAATATCAACTCACTAAAATAAAAGAATTATCGCCCAAATAGACAAACAGAACACGATCATCATACAATGAAACTGTAGAAATGTTAAACAGAACTATGTGGAAACCAAATAACTCCTTACAGATTACAATCCAAATATAGTCTTCTTCCAGGAGACCTGTCTCAATGAAAATGACATCTCCTTTAAAGGATATGAAACTTATCACAAAATAAATGTATCAACAATAGAGAATAGGCCAAGTGGAGGGGGGGACTTCGATATTGGTTGCAAAATCAATACCCCATGAAAAACTACAATTAAATACAAAGCACAACTCACACCTTTTTCATTATCGGGTCGTAGTTTGGTTAGGTAAGTTCTTTTTTTTTATCAATTCACCCCAAACAAGGCGATACTGCCACTGATGTGCAGGGGGCTACATAAGAGAGTTAAAGTTTTAGGCCGGATGAGAGTGAAGAGAAAGACGAACCAGCTACAGAGGGTGAAGGAGAAGAATGTGAACACAGGAGTGAAGACAGCTGCGAAGGTAGAGAGAAAGAAAAGAACAAGATACACGAGGTGATGTAGAAAGGACTAGAGTTAAGTGGATAAGAGATGGGAATTGACATTGCATTTAAATTCCTAGAGGTTGTAACCGTCAGAAAAGCAAGTATATGGAAGGGAGTTCCACAGGCGGGAAGCGCGAGAAAAGAAGCTGATGGAGTAGAATTGTCGCCTGCATTTGATTGATCTAACTGTAAAAGGGTGGGATCTTGTTGCCAGTCAGGTTGACTGAGTAAATTCTTGAGGAGGGTGACACCAGTGACCTAAGTACGTCAGAACAGAAGCCATGAAAATATTTATAGAAGAGACAGATAGAAGCCACATCCCGCTGGTGAGAAAGTCTCTGGAGTCGAGCTGCCAGGTCGGGACCAATCATATTACAGGTTCTTCTTTAGAGCCTGTCGAGAACACTGAGACAAACAGCAGGGGTTCCTGACCAGATATGACAACAATCATGGTTCGCATGCAGCGCAAAAAGTTTTTCGTCCTGGAGGCTAGTTCTGTCCACAGCAATGTGGTACCGTCGTTGACAAAGGCTGGAGACTGTGCTCTTTTGCTTGCTAGGCGTTATGAGACTTGTAAAAGATTCTATTCATCGACTAATACCCATTGGTCAATTTATATTCGTCCAAACGTCAGACTGACTAAGACTGAAATAGAAATGCTAATTGACCAACTTCCAATTGCCTTTTTACTAATGGGGGCTTTTAATGCACCCGGCAAAATTTGGAACGGTGGGGACCTTAATCAAACTGGTAAAATTATAGAATGTCAACTAGGATCATCTGATCTATGTATCCTTAATAACCAAATGCACATATCAAAACTTATTTATAAATTGAACTTTGTCTCTGTGTGTGTGTGTGTGTGTGTGTGTGTGTGTGTCCGTTACCTATAGACTCCGAAACGGCTGAACCGATTTTCTTGAAAATTTACACAGTTGTACTATAAACGTCTGCAAGTGTTCTTAGCTAGGTTTTGTGTCGAGGTACTCCCGATAATTATCGATAATCGAAAACATCGGGGTATAGAAGAAGTGGTCCGATTTTAATCAAATTTGATACACTCATAGACAAAGACATAATAAACGATATTCAGAAGTTTCAAGGTTGCAGTTCTTACAATAGTGCAGAAAATCGATAATATATATATACATATAAAAGGCAAGATGTTTGTGTGTGTGTCTGTTTATCTGCCTGTATGTCTGTATTATTTTTTCAGCTCTTTTATTTTAGTTTTTGCTTCGAGTTTTGTTCTAAGTATGTATAATTGTTGTTCTTAGTCTCAGCCATGACACTATTTACTCAGAGGACTTATTTAGCCTTCAAAATTCAGTTTACGACGAAAAAAACTTATTTGATATCGATACCAGGAAATCAAAATTTGACTTACATCCATCCATTTTTCTTTCAGTCTACAGTTTTGCTTTAACTGGAAACAACTATTGCTTTTTAGTCTTTCATGCCAATGTCCAAAGTGTCTGAGCTTCCGGAACATGGATTAGTTTATAAGCTTTCATTACACCCGAGCAACGCCGGGCTATACTGCTAGTACTTACATACAGGTACCGGATCAACGTCACCTATCGAACTAACAATATGCTCCCCATTCCTTTTATGGACTTTTAATGAAAATTTCCTATTGCGTTAGTGAACATTCATTTATTTTCCTAACTATAAGCAAGCTGATGCCTTAACAAAGGAATCCAAAATAACAGCTAAACAAAGTTAACTGAATGGAATTCAATGAGCTCTGCTGATCCTAAATCAACATGGAAATTCTCAAAGAACTAGAACTAATAGTTCACCTTTACAAACATAGTAACACAAATAGCAAAACAAACAATACTCAAATCTTCCTTTAAACCACATACCAAATCGAAACCCTGGATTACAACAGAATGCAGAGAAGTAGTTAAAACTAGAAAAAATGCTGAAATATTCTTAGACAATCAAACCACAATCAACGTAAAAAACAACAAGCAATCTCGAACAAAACTATATCTCCAAACTAAACAACAAGACCTCAATCAATAAAACATGGGAAATAATAATGAAAATTAATGGAAAAAAATCACAAACTGCAACAGTCCACTTAACCAAAATGAATGAGGATAAATGCACTGGAAAATAAGAAATAGCTGACTTAATAGTAACAGAATTTCAAAGAAACTCATGATCAAATCATTACTCTCCAATATTTCATAAATATAAAAACATTATTGAAATCATTACTCTCCAATATTTCATCAATATAAAAACATTATTGAAATGATTACTCTCCAATATTTCATCAATATAAAAACATTATTGAACAAGAAAATTTTACATGCACTTCAATCAATGAAAAATAAAATATTCTTTTTACTGCGAAAGAACTAAAAGACTCCATAAACAAAAGCGAAAATTCCGCAGCTGGTCAAGATTAAATTTATTACCAATTTTTAAAACACTTGCCAGAAAAGCCTCTTCAATGATCTATGGTGTTCAGACAAATTTCTAAAAATGTTTTTTTTTAATCGTATCACCCCGAGCAAGGTAACGCCATTGATGTGCAGGGGGCTACGTAATAGTGAAAAGACTGGAAAAGAGAAAACCGGAAACCACATTCTAAATAGGGAACAAGGGGTGAGCCTCTTAACCAGTTCAACAGACGTGAGTGGAGTGTGAACCGGGCGATAGATAGATCTATCTACTCCAATTGAAAAAAAAGTGAGAAGATTGGTAAAGAGAAAACCGGAAACCACATCCTAAACAGGGAACAAGGGATGAGCCTCTTAACCTGTTCAATAGATGTGGGTGGAGTGTGAACTGGGAGAAAGATAGATCTATCTACTCCAAATGTGACTTGAGTTTGTGTTGTATCCCGGAGGAGGGGGATAAACAGAGAAAAGAACAGTGTAAGAAATACTCTTAACACTGCGTATATATAAATAGAGATTTATTATACGTTAGTACAGTAAACCAAATACATGTACACGAATAACACTTATGAAGGCACTGTCTTTGTATAGGACGTATGCGTCCGTCGTGAGAAGAAAACTTCCGACACTCCCAGGTAATGACGTAGAGTCGCTCGCTCGCTCGCTTTCCTCTTCTAACACTACTACTACTCCAGTTTGTTCCTGTCGCGAGCCATACCCATTGCGGGGTAGGACAGGATATTCCACCACAACAGTTTATCATCTCAATTCCTAAACCCGGCAAAGACCATTCCAACCTAGCAAACTACCAACCCATTGCACTAACGTCGCATTTACAAGACGATGGAGAACGCCCACAAACTGTTCTCCGACAGGCAATATGGGTTCCGCTTTGCCAGGTCCACGGCCGACCTGCTAACAACCGTAAAGGAGTACATGCTACAGGCCCTTGATGAGTCTGACGAGGCTCGCGCGGTTGCTCTGGACATCTCCAAGGCTTTCGATAGGGTTTGGCACTCTGGCCTCCTATGCAAACTACGCGGTTATGGTATTACCTGTCGCCTGCTTGACCTAATCCAATCTTTCTTAAATAACCGCAAAATGAAGGTCGTTCTGAATGGGCGTGCCTCTTCGTCCTACAGCACGAATGCTGGTGTCTCACAGGGCTCTATCCTGGGCCCGACGCTCTTCCTTATTTTCATCAACGACCTCCCAGATGAGATCAAGTCCCAAGTAGGCATCTACGCAGATGACACTACAATATACTCCCGCACCAGTAAGAAACCTGTCGTGGGGGACAGACATAATCTCGCTGCTGACCTTGAACGGGATCTACACTCTGTGGTGAACTGGGGCAAGAAGTGGCTTGTCGACTTCAATTCAGCTAAGACCAAGCTGTTGTCTGTTAACCATTACAGGCAACCTCTCCTGCCTCCCATAAGCATGGACCAAGCGATTCTCCCGGAGAGTAATACACTACGCCTCCTCGGACTTACCCTGTCCTCAGACCTCAAATGGAACCACTATATTGAATCCATAGCAAAATCTACTGCTTGCTTTCCTGACGGTTACAACCTCCAGAAATTTAAATGCAAAGTCAATACTCATTTACTAACCACTGGACTCTAGCTCTCTCCACACCGCTGTATAACCTTCCCTTTCTCTCCACCTATGTATCTGTCATCGCACCTGCTTTCTCAGCTTTCTATTGTTCCTTTCTAACTAGCTTGTACTCCTCACTCTTTTCTAATTAATCTTTCTACATTTATGTAGCCCCCTGCACATCAGTGGCATTTCCACCTTGCTCGGGGTGAAATGATTTAAAAAAAATGGCAAAGGCTCGAGTAATGTGGTACTTTGGGAGAAGATATCAAAGTGGATTTCGAAAAAAACAAGGAACCAATGATCAACTTGTACGGCTAGAAACTTTTATTTGTGATGGCTTTGTTCGAGTTCATCATGTGGTATCCATATTCTTCTATCGTGAAAAAAAAACTGACACCACATGGAATTATAGTATCCTAAAAGACATGCACAAGGTTAGAATAAAAGAAAGAATGGCTATAATCATCCAAAACGTCCTATCAAAATCAAACATTCAATTTACGAAATGGAAACCCATAAGACATGCACAAGCAGATGGTAGGAGTACCTCAAGGTAGAATTTTATCAGTTACATTATTTATTCTCAAAATAAATAGTATTATTAAAACCATTAATAGAGGAACTGAAAAATCATTATGTGTAGACGATCTCTCAATGTCATACTCACTAAACATGCCTTCCCATAAAAAATGTATACAGATATGTTTGCACAAGATAAAAAATGAACAAATGCAAATTGATTGCTTTTCTTTAAAACAAACACTATGTATTTTAGCAAAACACGAGTCTAATACCTCGATTCAGAATTTGAATTAAATAAACACTTAATTCTCACAATTTAACAAATATAATATCTTGGAATCATACGGGATAGCAAACTTAACTTCAAAATTCGAACTAATTACCTTAAACAAAATTGCCAAAAGGCATTTTTGTTTGATATCATTTTAGAAGCTTCAAAGCTTCTAAAAATTATATCAAAACTAAACAGAAGTGCCGACCAAAAAGTAACCCTGAGAATATATATAGATCACACATCAGATCAAAATTAGACTATGGATGCATTATTTACAATGTCGTACATCAATCCTATCTTAAAAACCACATTGATTGTGGCTAGCTAAGTTTATTTATAAAACAGGAGACTATTATTTCCCCATCTTTTCCTTGTGCCCCATTTTTGTATTTTTATAAGTCAAGTGCTATACACTTTGGGCGATCATGTCTCTTTCGAGACTTGACTGACTGGGCAGAAGATTATCCCGCAGTAGGTTGCCATTGCTTTCTGCGGTAGACTGGTTGCCGGCCAAGGCTATAGAACCCAATCTGTTCTGCTATTTAACCCATAACTGGAAGGAATAAACGGATTAATACCTTTCTCATGGGTATTTGCGCGTAAGTGAATACAATGGATTCAACTGGAATTCGAACTCGGCTCCCCGTTCCGCGCCGATATCCACTGTACCACAACGCACATCCATTTTTATAAGTACCTAGACTTTATGAATTTAAGCTTAACAACAAAGTCTCGTCAATTTACGGAGTGCCTAGTGATTTTTTTCCCGGCCTAATACTGTGCTCGGCGGACAAAAAGTATTATTTTGTTAATCTCACAGAGGGAGATGAAAGAATTGCCCAGTGCTAAGAGTATCAGAATCAATGTTATAACCGCCATCCTTTCATACAACATCTGTTCCTACACGTTTTATATTTTTACACGCACGTATTGCAGATTTTACAAATAGCAATTTGTTATTTTGAAGTTGTTATAGTTATTAGTTTTTGACTAGTATATCAATTGGATGTTTTTGTAACGAAATTTTACTTTAACTCACCAAATATTCTTCCTGCGGACAGATAATTTTTTTTATGTTTTCTTAATGTCTTATTTATATTAAAAACTATTTCTTTGCCTATGGCACCTAAACTCTAAGAATTTAAGCACTAGACTGAATGAGAAGTCGGAGAGCCGAGTTCGAATTCAAGTTGAATTCGTTGCATTCACTTACGCGCAAGTACATTTGAAAAAAGGTATTAACCAATCACTCCTTTCTTCTAAGGGTTGAATAGAAGGACAGTTTGGATTCTATAATCTTGGTTGGCAACCAGTCTACCGCAGAAGGAGATGGGGAAAATCTTCTGCCGAGTCAGTCATGGATTAAAAAGGGTATTGTCGTCCAAGCGTGTATCACGTATGGTTATTAACTGACTAGACTGGTGACGAAGTCTCATCAATTAACAATTGAGTTGGCTAGATGATACCGTAAGTTCTATGCTAACAGTTCCTTTTCTCGCACTTCTCGCACATGGAACATTTTTCTGGCACCGTGCTTTCCAGTCAACTTTAATCTTCAAAAATTTCAATGCAATGCCAATCGTTATCTATTCTTGATTAATCTTCTATTGTTTTCTATCCTTAATAATGTTTCTCTTTTTTTATGATTTTTCCACAGAAGGATGCTGCGAATATCATGGATCGAGCATGTGAGCAATGATGAAGTTTTGGAAAGAATGGAAACGGAAAGAAAATTAATACTGATCATCAGGAAGAGACAGCTGAAGTCCCTGGGACATGCAATGAGGAAAGATGGCTTGGAGAACCTGATACTAACAAGCCAGATAAAGAAGGAGAAAGCAGCGGATAACATATTTGAAGGACCTAATCAGGTGGTTGATGGAACGAGGGTTGTATGGTGTAACAGGAGAAGGCGTGCTAAGAGCCACCAGAGATAGGGAAATGTGGAAAGGACAGGGTACATAGAAGAAGAACCCCTTGTCTCTTAGTGGCTTTACTGCTTTGCGCGAGGTGAATTTGATTAAAAGTAGTAATAATACTTCACTCAGTCAGTTAAGTGCCACACGCTTTGGGCGATCATGTTTCTTTCGAAGCATGACTGACTGGGCAGAAGATGATCCAGCATTGCTTTCTGCGGTAGACTGCTTGCAAGCCAAGGCTACAGAACCTAATCTGTCCTATTATTTAACACATAACTGGAGGGAATAGACGGATTAATACCTTTCCCATGGGTATTTATACGTAAATGAATGCAAGGAATTCAGCTGGAATTCGAACTCGGATCCCCAATTTGTCGTTCCGAGTCGATATCCACTGTACCACAATGCACATCCAATACTTCGTTAAAACTTCCAAAATATATCATTTGTGATATTAAATCTGTGTAAGTAATCTGTGTTTCAAAAGTCGTGCTTACTCCAGGGTCTGTCATTCGATCCAAATAATTATCACGTTGTCTTTACTTCTTTTCAGTCTGTCGCGCAGGGGTTTTGTTTTTTTTTCACTGCATCTAAGTTTTGATTTGTTCGGTTTTTTTTTTCTTATATTCAGTCCAACCGCTTCTTATTAATGCATTTTTTTTTTTTTCTCTAATTGTTGCGCCATCTGGGATTTTATTTCTGTTTTTTTTTTTGTTCTTTTTAATATTTTCTATGCTGATATGCCTTCTTGTGCTTTCTACGAAGTAAAATCACTAAAAAGAAAAATGGCCGCCCTTATAAATAGGTAAAATTTTCCATCGTAACATTTTGAAAAATGACCATGCTATATGCGCGTTGAAGCGCAGTCGATATCGACTCGGAATGATAAATCGGGAAGCCGAGTTCGAATTCCAGTTGAATTCCTTGCAATGACTTACGCACAAATACCCTTGGGAAAGGTATTAATCCGTCTATTCTCTCCAGTTATGGATTAAATAACAGGACAGATTAGGTCCTTTAGCCTTGGCTGGCAACCAGTCTACCGTAGAAAGCAATGGCAACCTACTGCGGGATAATTTGTATTTAAATGCGGATTATTTTCACAACCAACATCCAACATTGCCTGATGACGAGATAGAAATCTCGAAACATAGAAATTTCCGTGTCACTATGTACTTTTAATTCATATATATCAGTCAGTTAAGTGCCATACGTGATACACGCTTTGGACTATCATGTCTCGAAGGAGACATAACTGACTGGGCAGAATATTCTCCCGCCATGGCTAAAGAACCCAATCTGTCCTGTTATTCAACCCATAATTGGAAGGAAGAGACGGATTAATACCTTTCCCAAGGGTATTTGCGCGTAAGTAAATGCAATGGATTCAACTGGAATTCGAACTCGGCTCTCCGATTTCTTGTACTAAGCCGATATCCACTGCACCACAACGCATTGGAGTAGATAGATCTTAATTGGAGTAGACAGATCTATCTATCGCCCGGTTCACACTTCACCCACGTCTATTGAACAGGTTAGGAGGCTCATCCCTTTTTCCCTGTTTAGGATGTGGTTTCCAGTTTTCTCTTTTCCAATCTTTTCACTATTACGTTGCCCCCTGCACATCAATGGCGTTACCTTGCTCGGGGTGATACGATTAAAATAATATATATATATATATATATATATATATATATATATATATATATATATATATATTAGAAACAGAAATAGCTGTTCCAAAGAGTAAAATTGATAGAAAAGTAAAGAGTGCGAGAAGACGTGAACGTTTTGCTTAAAGTGTTAATTTATTGTTGTTATTATAATTAATATTACTTGCTTTTTGTATGATATATTAAGTATCCATAATGGTATTTGTGTCGCTACGCGTGTTTCGAGTCTAAAGTTGACTCTCTTCAGGCGAATAAACTTGTGACTTCACATATCGAGATCCGTTTGGTATTCTGATGGTCGAGGTATCTTACATACATAGATAAGTCAAGTGGTGAGCAGGTCATAAACAAACGGATCTCGACACGTGAAATCTCAAGTTTATTCGCCTGAAGAGAGTCAACTTTAGACTCGAAACACGGGTAGCAACACAAATACTATTAAGGACACTTAATATATCATACAAAATGCAAAGTAATTAATATTGATAACAACAATAAATCTACACTTTAAACAAAACGTTCAGGGCTTTACGCACTTTTTTCTTATATATATATACGAAAAAATCTATAAGTGAGCCACAACCTACCGCGGTTTCACCCTACGGATCGTCAGGGAACGAGGCCTCGTTCTCTGACGATCCGTAGGGTGAAACCGCGGTAGGTTGTGGCTCACTTATAGATTTTTTCGTGTTTTTGCTCTACTACTGTATTTTCGTGCTTTCGTATCGAGCACTTTTTCTGGTGTTTAGGTTCCGTTTTGCGTTTTTTTTTCTTTCCTGCGGATGCTCGACTGTTTGTTCTTGTTCCGCTGGTTTCTTTTTTTTTTCACCCCCATTATCCGACGACATATTCCGCCGGATTTTAACGGATTTAGGTTCTGTTTGTTGACATTTTTAAATATTTATGTTTATTTTGATTAGTGTAAACTTACGGATTCTAGTTTATTGGTATTATATATATATATATATATATATATATATATATATATATACAAAGATTTGTACCCACACAAAGAACTAATTAATTTGAATAAAATAGACGTCATTATCGTATAATGACGTCTATTTTATTCAAAGTAATATTTTTTTTTTTGTTTTTTTTTTAATCATTTCATCCCGAGCAAGGCGGAAACGCCACTGATGTGCAGGGGGTTACATAAATGTCAAAAGATTAATTAGAAAAGAGTGAGGAGTAGAAACTAGTTAGAAAGGAACAATAGAAAGCAGGTGCGATGACAGATACATAGGTGGAGAGAAAGGGAAGGTTATACAGGGATGGGGAGAGAGCTAGAGTCCAGTGGTTAGTAGATGAGTATTGACTTTGCATTTAAATTTCTGGAGGTAGTAGACGTCAGGAAACCAAGAATACGGGAGCGAGTTCCACAGGCAGGAAGTGCGAGAGAATATATATATATATAGTATTGAGTTACGATAATGTTTAGCGCCAAATTGTTGTTATTTTTTTCAGTAGTTTTACTGATAAAAGATATTTGGCAAGTAGTTTTCTGCCGTAAAGTGCTCGTTGGTCATTGTTAGCTGTCCTTCCACAAGATTTTTCCGAAATGTGTTGGTGTTATGCTTCATGCTAGCTGCCGGGTCATGTAATTTAATTTATATATACTTGGCCAGCAACCTTTCTTTTAAACATCTTTCATTAATTATAGCAGTCAAGTAAGATTTAATTAATTTTTTATTTACTTTTTTCAGCATCCTTACTTTTTTTCATTTTGTAGAAATAAGTGGGTACAAATATTTTCCATAATTTTATCATTTGGTCACTTCTTTCGCCATTTTCAATCAGCACCTCATAATTGCGTTATGCATTAAACTCAGTGTTGTGCTACCGGTGAGTATAGGATATATATATATATATATATATATATACCGGCGTTTGTTTGCATCCTGTGAATAACCTGTTGTAAAAGCTGCCTGTCTCTTCTGTCACGCAGATAGCTCAGTGGTAAGATGTTCGTCGAATGGCAAGTTAGTCGAATTCGATCCCGGCATGAAGCTAAACTCAATTATTGTATGGAATATTTCCTGTTTAGGATGTGGTTTCCGGTTTTTCTCTTTTCCAAGCTTTTCACTCAATTGGAGTAGATAGACTAAACTATCGCCCGGTTCACACACCACCCACGTCTATTGAACAGATGAAGAGGCTCATCCCTTGTTTCCTGTTTAGGATGTAGTTTCCGGTTTTTCTCATTTTCAAGCTTTTCACTCAATTGGAGTAGACAGACTAAACTATCGCCCAGTTCACACTCCACCCACGTCTATTGAACAGGTGAAAAGGCTTATCCCTTGTTTCCTGTTTAGGATGTGGTTTCCGGTTTTTCTCTCTTTCAAACTTTTCACTCTTATTTTTATTTTTTATTTTTTTTCAATTGGAGTAGATAGACTAAACTTTCGCCCGCTTCACACTCCACCCACGTCTATTGAACAGGTGAAGAGGCTCATCCCTTGTTTCCTGTTTAGGAAGTAGTTTCTGTTTTTTCTCTTTTTCAATCTTTTCACTCTTTTTTATTTTTATTTTCAATTGAAGTAGATAGACTAAACTATCGCCCGGTTTGCACGTCACCCACGTCTATTGAACCGGTAAAGAAGCTCATCTCTTGTTTCCTGTTTAGGATGTGGATTCCGGTTTTTCTCTTTTCCAATCTTTTCACTCTTTTTTTTTAATTTTTTCTTTCAATTGGAATAGATAACCTAAACTATCGCCCGGTTCACACTCCACCCACGTCTATTGAACAGTTGAAGAGGCTCGTCCCTTGTTTCCTGTTTAGGATGTGGTTTCCGGCTTTCTCTTTTCCAATTTTTTTACTCTCTTTTATTTTTTTTCAATTATAGTAGATAGACTAAACTATCGCCCGGTTCACACTCCACCCACGTCTATTGAACAGGTGAAGAGGCCAATCCCTTGTTCCCTGTTTAGGATGTGGTTTCTGGCTTTCTCTTTTCCATTCTTTTTACCCTTACGTAGCCCCCTGCACATCAGTGGCATTACCGCCTTGCTTGGGGTGATATGATTAAAAAAAAAAATCCAAATCTCACAATTAGAAAAAAATGTCATCTTAAACCATGTAAATAACCTTAATCTACTTAACACAGAAGCTATTTAATGACAACATACTGTCATAGATAAAAAATACTTATTTAAATTCTTAGACCCTGTTTGATACAGATTCCTCTATACCAACGGCCGGCAACCCCTATCCGGCAACCCCTATCCGGCAACCCCTATCCGGCAACCCCTATCCGGCCCTCGAGTGAATCTTGTCCGGCCCGCTACATTACTCAGGACACGATATAAATATACGCAACCCAAACCAAAGTGACAGCTGATAGTCTGAATATATTGCGTCGAAATTTTAAAATTTATTTCTTTTTTCCTGGAGAATGTGTTTACTTTCATTTTTTATTTGTAGGGATCGCCAAAATTAGCGTACAGCCTCACTTTCACTTTTTCTGTGAAATTACTGGTACTTTTAAATGAATATAAAATAGTGTTTTCAACCGATTTTAATGGATTTTTTTCAGTACTGATTTATGAAACATTTATTTTTAAGATGTAATATTTTTTAACAAAAATCCCATCACATACTAAATTATATTGAATCCTTGCTTTCTTCAAACACATAGAAAATTTATTCACATATTTAATAACATGGTTCTTCTCCATGACACTGGAGCCATAGCTGTTTGCCTCCCTCCATGATTCTACATAGCTTTTTGGCCCTCACTCTCCAAAAGGTTGCCGACTCCTGCTCTATACGTTTGCCACTTTCTTACTCACTCCCTTACTTCCCTTTTCTTTCTTTCTTTTTTCTTTCTTTCTTTCTTTCTTTCTTTTAGTTTTTATATATTTAAGTTTTACTCTTGTTATTAAAAAAGGAGTAAACTAACGTTATAAGATTTAACAGCCATGAACATTGAATTAACTTAAATTCAAATCTATTAAACGGTCAGTCTCTGATATGCACCTGATGATTGCATAACGCATGAAACTCCAAGTCGTGCCATAGATGTAATACAAAATGTATATTTATTAATATAATAAAATAGCTCTGTTCAGACTACATTGATCACTGTTTTATTAAAAATTGAATAATAATATTATAGATGTGTGCACCCTTTATGCATATTTATTAATTCACGTAACTATATATATAATATATATTTATGAGTCCGTGCCTTACTGGGATGATTCATTGATTTATCCTTGCACCAAAGTCTGTTTAAATAAAAAAAATGGCTTTGAATACTTTAGCATTGTTCATCATACACACAAATTAAATAGACTGAGAAAATAATTCCTAACTACAGAGGCGTGCAAAATTACGAAGGCTACATTTTGATTCCCTTCATAAAAGAATTTGTGGGAGCCCCCTCTTCTTGATTGTTGTATGTGGTACAAAAAATTATGAATGAATAAAAATCACTATAGCAAAAGAAAAAAGAAGACAACAAAAGAATCAAATGTTATTTTTATGCTAGTAAATTATTGCGACTGTGTAACGTATTGTTTCCTAACGAAATTCCTAACCATCCAATCATCATGCGAATGGTATTTTTCACATTATTTATAGAAACCGCCAGTCGTTGTTTCTATAACTCCCGGCCATTTTGTTTTGATTGTTATGACGGGATTATTTACTCTCCCTCTCTCTATTATCTTCTTTGTCCCCTTGAATTAATTCAGAAGGAAACAATTACACCGGCGTTTGGCGTGGGCAAACAATCTGCGGCCTTCATATCCATGATAGCCTACGTCTTTGTGACTGTTTTCCTTTTGGGGGTTTTTGCTTCTTTCATTCTTGCTTGCTTTCATCATTTTCTCTTTCTTACTGTTCCGTTATATTCATTTCTTCATTTTACCGTTTGCTTATTCTTTTCTTTTCTTACGACTTTTCTCTTTTTGACTTGCTTGTATCCTTCCTTGTTCTTTTACTAATTCTTCCCTTTTATTCTTTTATCTTTTTTTGATTATTCATTCCTTTCTCTCTTTTTTCATTCCTTTCTCTCTTTTTTCATTCCTTTCTGTTTCCTCTCTAACTTTTTTCCTTTCATTCCAGTTTGCTCGCTTCTACTATTTCGTTTATTTATTTGTTTGTTTGTTTTTACGACTTTTCATCATTTTTTCTCCCCCCCCCCCACTCTCTCTTATATATATTCGTCATCCACGTACAAGCCTGTTTAGCTGTATCACCGATCACCAGTGTGGCTAGACATCTACTGCCTCCGGCCGGGATCGAAACTCAACCGATTTGGTGACAGTCACTAACTCCCAAGGCATATATATGTATATATATGAATTTTATCATATTTAAGCGTTATTGATACCCTATATATATATATATATATATATATATATATATATATATATATATATATATATATATATAAAACAAATATAAAGTTTGTCACTTAGCTGATTGATATTACATTCAGCGTTCCGACTCTAGTTTCGTACACAGATATCTACACACACACACGCACATATATATATATATATATATTTGTCACCCACATACAAACTTGTTTCGTTGTATCACAGCTCATCAGTATGGTTACACATCTACTTGCTTTTGGCTGGAATCGAAATTCGACCTATTTGGTGTCAATCGGAGTTTCTGCTCTCTAAGCCATAGGCACATGGAATGAGAGAGAGGAAATTTTAGCGTGTTATATATAAGCGATTTATACACAGGCCAGTCACCGGAAGAACGCAATACATTGCTGAAGAGTAACGTGTATATCGCAGAAGTGGTATTTGTTTTAAAAATTTTCTTTTCCAGAGAGCTCAATCGTAATGAAAGCATAATATATTTGTCATACATACAGGCCTAAATAATGTCCTTGGTAATTGGTAATTCCACGGAGAATCTCACTCCGCTGAGAACTCTGTTAGAAATTAACTAAATATTGTAATGAAAACAAGTTGGACAAATGTTTAAACCCATCAGTGATAATTTCTTTCGTGAATGTTAGAAATATTCAACTCATCAGATCGATTTTTTTTACAAAAATAAATGGGTTTATATTATCTTTTTTTTTTTTTAATCATATCACCCCGAGCAAGGCAGTAATGCCATTGATGCGCAGGGGGCTACATAAGAGTGAAAAGATTGGAAAAGAGAAAAACCGGAAACCACATCCTAGACAGGGAACAAGGGATGAGCCTCTTCACCTGTTCAATAGACGTGGATGGAGTGAGAACCGGCCGATAGTTTAGTCTATCTACTCCAATTGAGAAAAAAAGAAAAAAAAAAAAGAAAAAAGAAAAGAGTGAAAAGATTGGAAAAGAGAAAGCTGGAAACCACATCCTAAACAGGGAACAAGGGCTGAGCCTCTTCACCTGTTCAATAAACGTGGATGGAGTGTGAACTGGGCAATAGTTTACTCTTACTGTGATAGAACAGTCAAACTGAGGAGACCACATACTACACCAGAATCAAAGCAATTGGCTATAAACTGGCACTGAAAAATTAAACAAAAAGAGACAGAAGCCATAGTACCGGAAGGAAAAAAAGGAAAACATTTTGTTGTTGAGAGAGTAAAATTTACAATGTTAAAAGTTAAACGCTGATGTCATGTTTACAATGAGTTTACGAAAAATAAAATCCCAGACGATGACTTTAGATTGAAATTTTCTTATGGCTAAAAATTTTCAAATGCAGGACAGTAAATTTAGGGACCGGATTTTAAATATTTTAACTATATATTTATATAAGCAAGAGCCAACAACCGACCACGGTTTCGCCTAACGGCTCGTCAGGGAAATTGCCCAATTTCCCTGAGGAGACGTTAGGCGAAACTGTGGTCGGTTGTTGGCTCTTGCTTAGATTTTCTGTCTTTGTTTGCTTTACTTTGGTATTGAGCGCTTTAGTGTTAGGGTTTTCGTCTTGGGGCTTTTTTTTTTCGTTCTTACGAGTGCTTTACTTTTTGTTCATGTACTTCGTTTGATTCTGTTTTTTTTTGTTTTTTGTTTTTTTGCTTCCCCTTATTTTCCCTCCGAGTTTGTTCTCGGTGAGTTATACAAGACGATTTAAATTATAGCTTGATTAATACTAGTTTTACTATTGGTATTGTTGTTGCTATAGTTAATATAAAATATATATATATATAAGTTAAATTATGAAGTTGAATATATGGGTCGCGAAAGGGAACAGAGTAGCCTAATGTCGAGGCCTGTCACTTTTTCATATATATATATATATAATCAAAACTTATTTATAAATGGAACTTTGTCTCTGTGTGTGTCTGTGTTTGTGTTTATTCGTTACCTATAGACTCTGAAACGGCTGAACCGATTTTCTTGAAAATTTACACAGTTGTGCTATAAGCGTCTGCGAGTGTTCTAGGTTTTGTGTCGAGGTACCCCCGATAAATCTCAAAAATCGATAATCGAAATAATCGGATTATAGAAGGAGTGGTCCGATTTTGATCAAATTTGATACACTCATAGACAAAGACATAAGAAACGATATTCAGAAGTTTCAAAGTTACAGTTCTTACAATAGTGCAGAAAATCGGTAATATATATATGTGTGTTTGTTTATCTACCTGTATGTTTTTTATTTTAGTTTTTGCTTCGGGTTTCGGTCTAAGTAGGTATAATTGTTGTTCTTAGTCTCAGCCATGATACCATTTACTCAGAAGACTTATTTAGCCTTCAAAATTCAGTTTACGACGAAAAAACTTATTTGATATCGATACCAGGAAATCAAAATTTGACATACATCCATTCATTTTTCTTTCTGTCTACGGTTTCGCTTTAACTGGAAACACCTCTTGCTTTTTAGTCTTTCGTGCCAACGTCCAAAGAGTCTGAGCTCCAGAACCATGGATTAGTTTTAAAACTTTCATTACATCCGAGCAACGCCGAGCTATACTGCTAGTATATATATATATATATATATATATCAATCTCTTCATATCTATCTAGCTTCTAATTGTTATTAATCTTCAACTCATATAAGTCCAAAGAGCCACTCAAGGGAAAAGTTTACCGTGAAGTCATATTAGCGTAAAAAAGACAAGCGTTGGGAGTATAGAGCTGAAGTAGGAACTGGAAACCCAACCCTAAAAAGGAAACAAGGGATAAACCTCTACTCCTGTTCAAAAGACTGGATTGGGAAGTGAACCGGACTATAGGCAAATCTATCTATGACTATTGGTGGAGGAGATGAAAAAATAAAAAAATAAATAAATAAATAAAGGAAAATAAATAGAAAGGGAATAAACTTTCAGAGTTCAGGCGCAGACCTATGGAATACCGAGCTGAAGCATACTTTAGAAGGAATCGGAAACCCAACCGAAAAAAAAAAAAACGAACCAATCTATCTATCATCAAACTCACTCGCTCGGTACCCTCGATGATTATTATTATTATTATTATTATTCATATAATATTAGCATTCCATTAGAAGCTCGTGTAGCTCAAATGGTAAAGCAGCTGTTACAAAATAAATAAATAAATAAATAAATAAAAATCCCCAGGGAACTGGAAGCAACATTATGTGTCGTCTTCATATATTTGCCGGTAAGAGTTCTTTACAAAAGTCCATATAATGTCTTTTTCTGCGTAACTGCGGATATATATATATATATATATATATATATATATATATATATATATAAAATTAAAAACGGTTTCCCCTTCTTCGAATATGCGTGACTCTTCAGAAATTAATTGAGTTCTTTCGGTGACTGGCGTGTGTATACACTGATTATATACAACACGTTAAAATTCCCCTTCTCTGATTCCATGCGCCGATGGCTTAGGGGGTACCGAGTTTCGATCCCGGCCAGAAGCAAGTGGATGTGTCTAGTCACATTGATGAGCTGTGACACAGCAAAACAGGCTTGTATGTGGATGAATAATATATACCGAGCGCCCGTAGCTCAGAGGTAGAATCGCCGACTGACTCCAATTCGGTCGGGTTTCAATCCTGGGTAAAAAGCAATCGGCTGTCTAACGGTACTGATGAGCTGTGATACAGCGAAACAGATCTGTCTGCGGATGACTATATATATATATATATATATATATATATATATATATGACTAACATATGTATGACTAATATATATATATATATATATATATATATGTCATCCACATACAAGCCTGTTTCACTGTATCTCAGTTCATCAGTGTGACTAGACATCTACCTGTTTCTGGCTGGGATCAAACTTCGACCGATTTGGTGTCAGTCGGAGTCTCTACTTTCTAAGCCATAGGCGCATGGAATGAGGGAGAAGGAAAATTTTAGCTTGTTATATATATAAGCGATGTATACAGAGGCCAGTCACCGGGAGAACTCAGGCGTTGCGTTCGAATCTGCCGAAGACAAAGGCGTAATGCTTTGTGCTAAGGGCCTAGATAAGGACCAGGAACATGTTATGCTGCCCATAAGGCAAGATCTCTCTTTCGGAATGGAGGTAAAGTGCAAAGGGAGAAGAAAAGTTATGCAGACTGTTACCGGTGCAGCTGTTACTGGAACGTTATGCTATCCAGACACCTTAAGGCCTTCACTCCACATTTGTGTAAGGTTTGCTTCTTACTCTTCTCTACGTCCTAAAATATCCACAAGCTAGTTTGGGGGGGGGGGTTATATTCAGAATATGCCTTCTCCTAGTCTGGCTACCAACCAAGGAAATAGAGTCAAATATGCCTAGCTATAACTAGAAAAATTTATACATTTTTCATCGTAACTAAATCTTTTGTAAATTTGCGTCAGCGATTTTTAAAGTGTAGCTTAGATGTGGCACAAGGCTGCAACTATGGAGCACCCAATGAGGATCGAAATTACTACACAGTAATAATTGATCTAGCAAGGAAAGCTTGCTAGCTGTTACACCGCGTCGATTTACTAAGCGTAGCTTAGATGCGGCGAAGGGCAGTAATTATGGTGCACTCAGTGAGGATCTAACTCTTTTATAATTGATTTAACGAAATACACCTGGTCAGTACTTATATGGCCGACCATTTGAGAATACCATGAGTTGTAAGCTTGGATGTGAGGGTGGTGTAATAAGTAATGGCTCGGAATTGTTAATCGGAGACCCGAGTTCCAATTCCAGTTGGGGTTGTAATATTCACTTGCGCACAAATACCCTTGGGAAAGGTGTGAAGCCACATCTCTAGCAACTAGCTTTTAGTAAGACTTGTATCACTAAACAATTATTATCTCAAAAAATATTCTTACAATCTAAAAATATTTTCTTGTTTTAAATAACCGGCAAAGTGTCGATGAGATGTAAAACCACAAACGAAAGAGAGAAAAAATTATGGAATACCTAAATAATTCGATCGAATTTGTTTAATTCAGTCAGTCAGTTGAGTGCCATACATGATACACGCTTGGGCGATCATGTCTCGAAAGAGATATGACTGACTGGGCAGAAGATTATCCCGCAGTAGGTTGCCATTGCTTTCTGCGGTAGACTGGTTGCCAACCAAGGCTATAGAACCCAATCTGTTCTGTTATTTGACCCATAGCTGGAGGGAAGAGACAGATCAATACTTTTCCCAAGGGTATTTGTGCGTATATGATTGCAACGAATTCAACTGGAATTCGAACTCGGCTCTCCGATTTCTCGTTACGAGTCGATATCCACTGGACCACAACGCAAAAGAATAGTAATCTAGAAATCAGTAGATAGAGACTGACATTGCATTTAAAACTTTGGAGATTAAAGTTAGCTGGAAAACATGGAGCCGGAAGGGAGTTCCGCAAGCGAGAAAAGGAACTGTTAGCATAGAACTTACCGTTACATCTCGCTAGCTAGACTGTATATTGATGAAATCTTGACAACAATCTTGTATATGTTTTAAATTATTTTCTAAAAATCCGGGAATTTTTTCTTTCTTTCTTTTTAATCGAGTTCACCCCAAACAAGGCAGTAAAGCCACTAAGACACAAGGGGTTACTGGGTGTTAAAGAATCATAAAATAGAAAGATTACTAAGGTGCAAGAACAAGAGAGTAAACAGGGGGACAGTAGATAGCGATTGACATTGCATTAAAAATTTTAGAGATTACAGTTGGCGGGAAATCGTGGAGCTGATAGGAAGTTACACAAGCAAGAAATGCAAAAAAGAAACTATTAGCATAAAATTTACGGTTACATCTAGCCAACACAACTGTTAATTGGTGAGACCGTTGTCAGTCTAGTCAGTCAGTTAAGTGCCATACGCTTTGGGCGATTATGTCTCGAAAGAGACATGACTGACTGGGCAGAAGATTATCTCGCAGTAGGTTGCCATTGCTTTCTGCGGTAGACTGGTTGCCAGCCAAGGCTATATAACCCAATCTGTCCCGTTATTTAACCCATGACTGGAGGGAAGAGACGGATTAATACCTTTCCCAACGGCATTTGTGCGTAAGTGAATGCAAGGAATTCAGCTGGAATCTGAACTCAGCTCCCCGATTCCACGTTCCGAGCCGATATCCACTTCACCACAACGCAAAGTCTAAAAACATTACGAAAACATCAATTAAAACTTCTATCTGTCCACGAGAAGTTATAGCTATGGTAAAATTTCACTACCAGCACATCCAACTGATATACTAATCGAAAACTAATAACTATTTACGATTCATGAACAAATTCAATATAACCAAATTATTATACTTGTAAAATCTACAATATCTGCGTGTAAAAATATAAAACGTATTGGGAACAGCTGTTGTATCAAAATATGGGCGTTATAAAACTGGTTCTAATGCTTTTACCAGCGAGCGATTCCTTCATCTCCCTGGGTGAGATTAGCAAAATAATACTTTTTATCCGCCTCGCACAGTATTAGGCCGGGAAAAAAAATCACTGGACACTCCGTAAAGAATGAAGAAAAGAAGACTAAAGAATGGGGTGGGGTCAGTGGACGCCTAACATCATGCATACAACGATAAAAAATATCTGCGACAAGATTTTATAATCTCCAAGATTTCATCCTCTTATACTAAGAACGATCTCCGGATTCTGTGATATTTCCCTCCAGTCCTTGATTCCAGATAATGTCAGTCGCCATTTACAGTGTCATCACTAAAAGCCGTAGCAGCAGTTCAAATCATGGATTCGTTTCTAATCTCTTTAGAAATGCCAAAAGTGTAAGGGGTCTTTTGGGCTTTTATGGACAGCTTTCTTCAAAGTGTCTTGGATCGAAGGGAATATAATAGTAATTGAGAATAACTAGCAAAACCCACGTCCTTTACACGAATTTGCTAATAATTTTCTTAATGCGTCACTGTATTTTTCAACCCATGACTATTCACAGATCCTGATGTTTATCCCTGTAAAAGTACAGAAAATGCGGCACAAGGCCAAAAAATTTGGTCTTCTTCTGTCCTATATTTAACTTAGCTAGCCACAATCACTGACCCAATCGTTCGCTAACGTTCCTTACACTGCCTGTCTATACTTCTGAGATGAGAAAGTATTTACACTATTTACATTGTCCGGACTATTGTACTCATTTTTATTGCCATTATTACGACGCTTCGGCTGTTGTAAGCACCGGCTTTCTTTAGGTGTTAGGCATTTCGAACCGAAACCTCATGGACACATGCCCCAGTGAATATTGACGTTGGTTAGTTGCAGTGACCCAAAGAGTTGTGAGTTCAATACCAAACTACAGCAGTGGTGAACAAATAACTTAAAGTTAAAGGGAAATAACTCCATGGCTACCAGAAGTCGTATGGCTCTTGGTAATGAGAATGGTATGCCCAAGTAATCGTAATAAAGGGTTTGGTTTAATATTCCTAGTACTTGAAGAAGGCCGGAGTGTACAACGGCCGAAATGTCGTAATAATGGCAATAAAGATGAGAACAATAGTTCGAACAATGTAAGTAGTGTTCCATACACCTTTTTCGCTTATGTGCTGTGTCCCTTCAAGACGTAGGTGATCATGGTCCTCCACACCATTCTATTCTTTGTTGATCTTAATAAGTTTTTCTTTTTGTTATTTGTTCCAAATCTTGTTCTACAATGCATTTTACCAAACGCATCAAGTATGCTACGTGCTGCTTTCTTCTGTCTCTCCTTCCATCAATTTGTCTTGTGAGTATCAGATTTTCCAACCTCTCCTTCCTCATTACATGACCCAGGAATTTCAGCTGCTTCTCCCTGATGTTAAATATTAGTTTCCTTTTTGTTTCCATATTCTCTAAAACCTCGTCATTGCTCACATGTTCGGTCCATGGTATCCTCAGCATCTTTCTATCTCTTCTTTATCTTTGAGGAGGTTTTCCATGATTAAAAGACCAAATTTCTCACTACCATTCTTACCACAGTTACCTTAATACCACAAGGTCTCTATGATAATACGAAATAGTTCTCATATGCAGTGGTGATTGTGAAACTCTGAAAGTGGGAGTGGGAACTTAGGGGGCCGAGATTTTCCTGAGGAGGAGGGGGCAAACTTAAGCAGTGTCTTTATTTTCGTACTACACCGCTATCGTATACACAACTTAGGAATGAGTTTGAGTATAAATATGTTACTTCACTAAATTAAACGGAATAGCTTTCCATTCGCAGTAGTGGAGTTCTAATCTATTCTTGTCCTATTTTCCACTCTCAAGCTGTTGGAACACAAGAGGGGTTAATTTCAAAACAAAATCAAAGGGTTCAATACTAACGTCAATACTAGCAGAACATTGGGATTTGTTTGCTCCGATTTTTCTTTCCTCTACAAAACTTTTTGGCAAACAAAAAATAAATGCGAGAAAAAATACTGGAGACAATTCATATATAAAAATAGGACTGTTAAGTTTATTTCCCTCTTCACGAACATGTCTGTTTCTATCTATCTGCTTGTTTTATTTTGCTGGTTTTTCTTTCAAACTGGTCTTTGCATTCGTCATTAAAAGTAGGTGCCTCCATTAAATCGCGAAAAAATAAACTGCATAATCTAAACTTATTTATAAATGGAATTTGTCTGTATGTGTGTGTCTGTGTGTGTGTCTGTGTGTGTGTGTATCCGCTACCTATAGACTCCGAAACAACTGAACCGATTTTCTTGAAAATTTACACAGTTGTACTATAAGTGTCTGCGAGTGTTCTTAGCTAGGTTTTGTGTCGAGGTACCCCCGATAAATATCGAAAATCGATAATCGAAAAAATCGGGTTAAAGAAGGAGTGGTCCGATTTTAATCAAATTTGATACACTCATAGACAAACACATAAGAAACGATATTCAGAAGTTTCAAGGTTGCAATTCTTACAATAGTGCAAAAAATTTGATATCGATACCAGGAAATCAAAATTTAACTTACATCCATTCATTTTTCTTTCAGTCTACGGTTTCGCTTTAACTGGAGATAACCATTGCTTTTTAGTCTTTCATGCCAACGTCCAAAGAGTCTGAGCTCCAGGATCATGGATTAATTTTAAAGCTTTCATTACACCCGAGCAACGCCGGGCTATACTGCTAGTTACTTTTAAACTGAACTTTTCAAAATGGAAAAGGTTTCTTGAAACTTTTATTTTAGTTTTAATTGAAAGTTAAATGATTAAATTTACTATTTCCAGTAAGCAAAATACTCTCTCGTTTATTTCAAACAAAAACCCTATTGATTGGAATATAAAAGTTTGAGGGTTTTTTGTTTTTTTTTTCAATTTTTGAATTTTGCCGCCATTTTTGAGCAATCGACATATTTGTAAACAAAAGTTAATTCTTGGCTTTAAATATCTTGCAAAATAAAATATATATCTGTGACACATTATTTTTGGAAAATTTGCAAATTTCATTTTAAATTAATTTGATTTACACAAGTATTACTTATTTATAGTGTAAAATTTAGAATCAAACTATTTCTAAGTGACAGATTTTATATTTTTTAGCTGTCCGCCGTATATCAAAACGTGTTGACAGGTACACGATAAGAGATAAGATAAAAAGTGTATGGCGTTCATAAGTGAGAAAATTGTACATTTTTACGGGTAAGGGAGGAAACTCTGACCTTTTAATTTGCTCATAGAAATTATCATACAACGACAAAAACAAATTTCAAATACACACACACAAAAAAAATAAGATTATTTTCAAAATATGAAGGCCAAACGATTTTTATTAAACTTTTTGATTTTCGATAGGCAATATAATCATCAATTCTTAACTAAAACATCTAACCGCAACAAATATTTAAAATATTTTAAAAATACTTTTGAAACTTTAAATATTATTATAATAAAAAAATGAAAACAATTCTTTTAAAATTTCATTAGTAATTGAAATTAATTTTTTTTTCTTCAGATTATAATGTCTTTAATTTTTATTAATTATTCAAACAATTAAAAGCTTATCAAATTAAATAATATCAGAGTTTTATTGCATTTTCTATTTTATTCTTCGGAGCAGATTTTCGGATACAGAGGCCAAATTTAACAAAAGGGAAAAAAATAGATTTTTTTATATTCCCCAATGAGTCCTGCGTTTAACTAATCCAGTCATAGACCGCAACAAATTAAAATATCATGAATTTACGAGGAGTGGGGTCACAGAGGTAAAATATATATATATATATATATATATATATATATATATATATATATATATATAAGTAAGTAGCTAATCTAGAGCCAACGGACCTACCTAGGTTTTGCCTAATGGATCATCAGGGCCAACTTTCCCTGGCGATCCATTTGATGAAAGCTTGGTAGATCCGTTGGCTCTAGGTTAGCTACTTATTTATTTATTTGCTCTGCTATTGTATTGAGCGCTTTACGTGTTAGTTTCTTCGTATCGGTTTTTTTTTCTTTCGACTAGTACTTTGACTAATGTTCAAGTGCTTAGTTCGTTTCTTTTTTTGTTTCCATTTTTCCCTTCCGCGTTTATACTCGGCGGGTTTTTCGAGACGCGTTTAAAGATACATTTAAGTTATATATATATATATATATATATATATATATATATATATATATATATTGTCTATTCTTACTTAAGTCTATTCCTTTTTCCTTCTTTCTATCATGCATATATTGTTATTTCTTTCTTTCTTTCTTTTGTCTTTCTTTTTCTTCTTCCATGTATATTGTCAAATTCGACCAGAAAAGAAAAAAAATTGAATTATGAAATGTGTTATCAGATTCTGTCAAGGAGACAATTTATGGGGGTCGTAAGTGACTGCAAACCGAAGGAATATTGTTTAATCAATGACCCGATCTTGTTTGCCGATGTTTTTTACACAATCAGCAAACGGACCTTTTAATCTGATCCTGTGACTTCTATCGGATATATTTACAAACAATATGACTTATACAGTTACTGAGTTCACTTCTTGTTTTTTTTTTTGTTTTGTTTTTTTTTTTTTCTTTAATACACTTTTCAGTACACAAAAGGCAAGTGGCGAAGAAAAATGCACATACAAAGTATTTATATTCCTAAAAATAACATTAAATACGATTTTATAGGTTCTTTTCGTTACGTATTGTTGTGATACTACATTATGCATATGAAACTGAACTACTGGTAATCTATTCAGTGCAGTGAAGACACCGAACTTAATGGAAACAATGACCACGTTTCCGTGACCAAGTCGAGCTTTTTAAGTTTCCGGACATCAGCTGTGGCACAACTTGGCAGCTCGGGTACAGTCACTTTCTCACCGGCGCAATGTGGCTTCCCCGTGTCTCTTCTACAAATACTTTCACGGCTTCTGCTCCGATGAACTTAGCTCACTGGTTCCCCTATATATAAATTTACTCGATCCACAAGATTAGCAACTAGGTCCCACCCTTTTACTGTGAAACCAATAAATTGTAAACGCAAATTCTACTCCAGCAGCTTCTTATCTCGCACTTCTCGCCTGTGGAATTCCCTTTCGTTTACTTGCTTCCACGACAGTTACAATCTCCAATAATTTAAATGTAAAATCAACAGTCATCTCCAATCTCACTAACCTGCACCCCTGCATCCTCTGTCTCTCTTTCTCCGTTCACTCCACTCTCATCAGTATTCTCATCCTTCTCTTACCACTTCCTGACACCCCCTATAATCTGTCACTCTTTCTCATAACTTTCCTCCTATGTAACCCCCTGCAAAACAGTGGCAATAAAATGCTTTGCTTGGGGGCGATATATTTATAAAAAAAATAGAAAGGAATGGGCTCCTCCAGGTCTACTTGCCCAAAACACGCCACGCATGAATAAATATCTCTCCGGTTTTCAATCCAGACAGGTATAAGGAACTGGTCATGTGCTCAACGACGCAACATCCCTACGACCATACTCAGTCATGAAACTGAAGACCATGTGGAATTAAATCGGAATAGACATTGCACTCGCATTTCTCACCAGACTCTCAAGAGAATCGAGATTTAGGTTTGACCTAGACTTTTTTCCTGGTCACTGAATACAGAAGTACGTCTTCTTCCGATATTCCAAGAGTAAGAACGAGAATGCTGAAAAAATGGATGTATAAAAACCACTCGGAAAATGACTGTGCAGTCTCTCACACACACCACATTAGAAAAATGTAGGGTTCATGCGCCAGACCGGAAGAGTGGTTAACAGCAGAATTCGTATACCACAGACTGGCCGAGAGTAACTGTCAATATATTGAAGCGAATAAAATAATAAATATGAATTTTCAATCTCATGTTGTCATTTAATCGGTATACTCACTTCATTAAATGGGAAGCCACACATCAAAGCGATTAACATAAACAATTAACCAATTAATTGGAAGACACACTTAAAAGTGACTAACATAAGCAACTGGTCTAAAACTTATTTTAAGTGACTTATTCCCGCATCGTATAATGTTGATTGTTTACATTCAGTCTTCATTTGATCGCTGCCAACATTAATAAATCTGGCCAGATTAAGAAATCCGTAAGTGAAATCTTTTCATAGGAAAAAAAAATCTTGCAAATCTTGCAAAGAATATAATGTATTCACAAATGTATACAAAGAATGCAATCGTTGTTCTCTAGTTTCCTGTTTCTTCTGTTTGTTCTTGTTTTGTCTATTCACACACAAAAAAAAAAAATCGTTATTTCTACCGCTTTTTCAACTTCAATGTCCTGTTAGTGCATAATTCTACAGGCTAAAATAATGTTTCTTGACAAAATACAGCGAAGAATCTGTAATGTGATTGATACCGACTTAGCTGACCGCCTGCAGTCACTCTCTCACCGGCGTGACGTGACTTCCCTGTGCCTCTTCTATAAATACTTTCATGGCTCCTGCTCTGATGAACTTAAATCACTGGTGCCCCCCAGGTGTATTTATAGAAGAGGCACAGGGAAGCCACGTCACGCCGGTGAGAGAGTGACTGCAGGCGGTCAGCTAAGTCGGTATCAATCACATTACAGATTCTTCGCTGTATTTTGTCAAGAAACATTATTTTAGCCTGTAGAATTATGCACTAACAATTTTGCACGAGATACTAGATGGGCAACTAACCCCGTTTACAGTGAAACCGATTAAATGTAACCGCAATTTCTACTCCAAAAACTTCTTTTCTCGCATTTCCCGCCTATGGAATTCCCTTCCGCATGCTTGCTTCCTCAGGAGTTTAAATGTAAGGTCAATAGACACCTCCTAACACACTAACCCTCCCATTTCCTCCAACTCTCCCCCTATGTACATCCTAACTCGTCTATCGCCCTGTGTAACCCCCTGCGCTATAGTGGCAGTGGAATGCATTGCTTGGGGTGACATGATTAAAAAACAATTACAGAGACTTTCGAAGTGTGTTTTAATTTTTCCTTTTGTTTGTGCAATCATACATATGTAGTATATTGTTTAGAAGCTGTAAAACAAAGCAAAGCAAAACAACACACACACACACACACACACACACACACACATATATATATATATATATATATATATATATATAAGTAGCTAACCTAGAGAGCCAGCGAACCTACCAAGGTTTCACCAAATTGGATCTTCAGGGAAAGTTGGCCAACTTTCCCTTAAATTCCAATCTGGTGAAACCTTGGTAGGTCCGTTGGCTCTCTAGGTTAGCGACTTACTTGTTTGCTCTACTAGTGTATTGAGCGCTTTACGTGTTAGGTTTCTCGTCTCGTATTTTTTTTTTTCTTTCAACTTGTACTTTGACTAATATTCAAGTGCTTAGTTCGTTTCTTTTTTTGTTTCCATTTTTTCCCCTCCGCGTTTATACTCGGTGGGTTTTTCGAAACGTGTTCAAAGACAAATTTACAGTTATATATATATATATATATATATATATATATATATATATATATATCCCTGTACACTAACAAAAAGAAAAGAACTTCGTTTGAGTTTTGTTTAACGACATATCAACACCTATGTGGTTTATTTAATGCCAAAAAGGTGGGGTTTTAAGGTGTTGTTTTTTTAATGTTTGGTTATAGTAAGAAGGTTGATTTAGTTAGATTTTGATGAAATTCTTTTTTATTCTTTTTTATTTTAGAAAACTGAAAATTTCTTCTAGTTTTGTATTCAAAAATGTTTTGCCGAGAATAATTTTTTTCTTTAAAAATGTGTTATGGTAATAATTTTTTTATTCACAAATGTATTTTTAGTAATATTTTGCCATCAAAAACATATATTTTTCTATAAAAGTCTATTTTTATGAATATATTTCTATAAAATTGTATTTCTATACTTTAATTGTGTTTTGGCCCCAGTTTGGGGGTTAAACATTTCGACATTCCTTAGTTCCACCCGTTATAAATGTCACAATTAAAAGCCGCTATGCCACGTGCACTTGAAAGAACCAGCCGAATTCACTTCGTATTTCATTATTAAAAATAAGTTCCATACACCTAGACGGGTTGTAATGGCTTGTAAGCTTGTCTTGTTAAAATCTATTGCAACAGAGTAGCGAGTTCAATCCTCACTGGGTACCCCATACTTTCGGCCTTGTGCCACATCTAAGCGGCGCTTAGAAAATCAACTATACGAACTGCTACTTCCCACGAACTGCGAATTTGCGGAAACGTCTCCCAAGAGGATGCTTCCTTGATCACTACAACCTTAATGGACTTTTTCTTCTTTTTATTTTTCCTCTTCTTTTTCTTTTTCTTCTTCTTTTTCTTCCTCTACATGTTCTTATTATTATTATGATTAGCATAGGCGATCATGGCTCTCCACAATTGTGGAGAGCCACGATTCCTTGTGGCCCTTAGCAGTTTTTCATTCCTTTACACCATCCATTCCTACAATCTCGTCGGGTAGGTGACTCGCTATCTTCCCCTATAACTTTTGCAATCAATATGCCCAGCGAGAGTTTAATTTTTCCGAGCCCTCCTTTACTGTCACGAAATAGCTTGAATGCTGTAATCGATATTAACAGTCGGGAAATTATTTACGATAGACAGTATCGAGATTTTACCCGAGGATTAAAAGCATGATAAAACAAATAAATCAATACAGACACAGCAGACACAGCAGACCCCACAGACTCTGGGTATGGGTTAGATATTCGGGGGCAACGGCGTGAGAAAATATGAGTTTCAGCGATTTGTTTCCACGAGGTGTCGTCTTTCAAAGCGATACTAATTTTCAAAAGGATTGTGGCTTTATCATCACACCTCCAACGGTGACCCTTCCTCCCGTCAAAAGCTATGAACTACCGTCAACGGGGCTAGCTTAGCTTTCGGGTTTTGTTAATCTATATCTGATAAACGGGAACATGTGATGAATTTTAACATGAAATGACAGTTTATTTACACATATGATATTAATATCTGAGTTTGATCCGGGAAAAGTTTATATATATATATATATATATATATATATATATACATACACTCACACAAGTATATTAATGTATATACCGGCATATATATATATATATATATATATATATGTGTGTGTGTGTGTGTGTGTGTGTGTGTGTGTGTGTGGAGTAGATAGCCTTAATTGGAGTAGATAGACTAAACTATCGCCCGGTTCACACTCCACCCACGTCTACTGAACAGGTGAAGAGACTTATCCCTTGTTCTCTGTTTAGGATGTGGTTTCCGGCTTTCTCTTTTCCAATCTTTTCACTCTTACGTAGCCCCCTGCGCTTCAGTGGCGTTACCGTCTTGCTCGGGGTGATATGATTAAAAACAAATGTATATATATATATATATATATATATATATATATAATATGTATGTACATATATATAATATGTATGTACATATATATGTATAAATATATGTATATATGTATATCAATATATATATGTATATATATGTATGTATATACATACGTATATATATATATATATGTGTGTGTGTGTGTGTGTGTGTGTGTGTGTGTGTGTGTGTGTGTGTGTTAATGTATATTTGGGCGGCAATATTTCATTCAAACATGTTTCGTTAAAAACGGCCGACAAGGAAGATGTTATTAATTTGAGATTTAATTTTTCCAGTATTCTTACATGTTTCTTTTTCTTGGAAATAAGGAGTGTAAATAAGTTCCATAAGTTTCGACTTTCCAAGTGCTTTCAGCCACTTCATTAGCTGTGAATGCGCGTGTGGGTGTGAGAGTGAGTGCATGTGGGTTCAAGGGTGTTATTTTGACGATGCTGTTATTTTGTCTTCCCGTTTGACTTTAACGTAATTTTTGCGATTTTTGTGTTTTTAAAAAGGGAATTCTTTAAAGCTATCACGTGACGCACGCGGCTGGACATCGCATGAGTGGCTGTGTATTTTTCTAAAACTTTCAAGACCCCATTTCCACTGTTAAATAATGTAAGATTAATGGTAGGAAAAATATATTGAGATATAGTGCCTCTCTTATAGCAAAGTCTTCTTGATATTGTGATTTAAATAGTATTTTTGTATTTTCAACTAAAATTTTTCTTAAGGGTTCTTGTAAATCATAAGTTAATAAATGTTTTTTTTTATTTTATTGACCTATTATTATTGGGTAAGTAGCATGTCAGGTGTCTATTCAGAAAAGTGGTAATATGGCCAAAATAGGTAATTGACTTATGACAAGAAACACAATCTTGTACAGGGCATTGAAATTCATATACTATATTAGTGATTGCCAGTTTAGATTCGATGGAGTTATTATTATTAGAAACAACAAGGTTTGCCGTCTTCCATTTTCTATAATATATTATAAATTTTACATGTTTTTGAGGAATTACTTCAGAAATGTGATGTTTAATAATTTTTTGTATAGAAAATTCATCCTGTTTATAATTATTGTGCATTTGATTGCAATAAAATATTTTTTCATTTTTTTTTTTTTGTGTGTGTTATTTTTAATTCTGGTGTCATATATTTTTCTAGGAATATTTTTTATGAATGATATAGCTGAAAAACTTGTTCTTGATTTTTTGTGTTTCTTTCTTGGGGGCAAGGAATTTTGATATGCTATATTGAAGTTCGTTATTACTGATATTTTATACCTTTCCTGGCATTGACTATTACAGTGACGAAGACAAGTTTTCTTACTGGTGTATTTATTTTGTGTTTTGTTTTGTCTTGTTTTTTATACATATTAGTGATAAATTCTTTGGTTTTACTACTATATTAACACCAAGAAAATGGATTTTGTTATTGTCTATAAATACCTAGGTAAATTTTAGCGATGAGCTATTTTCAAAATTTAATTTCAGATTTACAATTTCGTCCCTATTTTTATAAAAAAATTTATATATATATATATATATATATATATAATGTTTATATATATATGTTTATATATATATATATGTAGGCATTTCTTTATATATACATATATGTGTGTTGTATATATGCATATACTGAGGTATATATATATATATATCTATGCATACATATATGTATGCATACATACAAGTATATATTTATGTATATATCATATATATATATACATATATATATATTTATATATGCATATACATATATATGTATATATGTACATAAATGTATATATGTCCATATAAGTATGTTTATATGCATGTACGCACACACACACACACACATATATATATTCTTACATATATATATATATATATATATATATATATCTGTAAATTCAGACAAAACTTAGTGGGAAAATAGCCATTTTCAACGTGTCATTTTAAGGCATGCATTCTTTGACCCCTTCTAAACAGAGAATGTATAAAATTTATATATATATTAATATAAATAAGATGAGAGAAGTTAAAACTAATAAAAAAACATACAGTTGATATGTCGCCAGTTATTTAGCCTTGGTTGTTGCTGGAACCCGAGATTTGATACAAAGAGAGAGTGCCTTTTGCTGTTGTAGAGAGTTTTGTTATTTCAAATATGTATATATATATATTTTTTTTTTTATAAGCGTTTCACCCCGAGCAAGGCATGTCACTGCCACTACTGTGTAGGGGGCTACGTAGAGTGGAGAAAGGCTGATTTAAAGATAGGAAATAACAGAGGGTGGGTGATAGGCGGGTGAGGATACCGAGAATGAGGGTTGGGTAGATGAGAGTGTTGTGAGAATAGTTGGGAGTTAGTGTGATAGGAGGTGTCTATTGACCCTACATTTAAACACCTGGAGATTGTAACTGTCGGGAAAGCAGACTTGTGGAAGGGAGTTCCACAGGCGGGAAGCGCGAGAAGGCAGACACGTTATTTCATAGTAAATCAGAAGTGTAGGCCTATTTCAGGCGAACCATCATCAGCTTCCGTCTTTATTGTACAAAGGATTTTACACAAATTCGTGTAAAATAACGTGTCTGCCTTAATTTTTTCCTATATTTGCTCTATATGTACTTATATACACATATATTTAGAGCTCTCTTATAGAGTTATCCTACCACTTAATGTACAGGATACTCCTTTGGATTCTTCTATATCTCCACCATATACTTATATATATATATATATATATATATATATATATATATATCCAAGTGAGTAAGGAACGAAGGAAAAATTGACAACGTTCAAAAATTATAATTTAAAACTGCTCGATATAAACTAGAGCTGTGAATATTTATTATAAATTATAGTTTAGAAACTGTACAAATTATCATCTACTATAAAGTGTACAATTTGTTTCGACATTGAAAGGACAATGTCTCAAGTAGTGTGAAAATAAATGGAAATTCTTTTTCTTATATTTGTCGAATTGCCTGTGCGATATAGGTTGGGTCGGAAATGGGAAATGGGAAATAGAGTTGTAAGTTGCCAGACTTTAAACGAAAAGAGGGAAAAGACAGAGGTGATTAATGGATGTGTTAAAAATTATAGGGACAGATTTAACATTATAAGATTCTAACCTGCGGTCCCTATCTATCTATCTATCTATCTATCTATCTATCTATCTATCTATCTATCTAAGTCTTTCTTTCTTTCTTTCTTTCTTTCTTTATCTATCTATCTATCTATCTATCTATCTATCTAAGTCTTTCTTTCTTTCTTTCTTTCTTTCTATCTATCTATCTATCTATCTATCTATCTATCTATCAAGTCTTTCTATCTATCTATCTATCTAAGTCTTTCTATCTATCTATCTATCTATCTATCTATCTATCTATCTATCTATCTATCTATCTAAGTCTTAATTTCTTTCTATATATCTTTCTATCTATCTATCTATCTATCTATCTATCTATCTATTCCTAAATCTATCTATCTATCTATCTATCTATCTATCTATCTATCTATCTATCTATCTATCTCAGTCTTAATTTCTATCTATCTATCTATCTATCTATCTATCTATCTATATATATATATATATATATATATATATATATATATATAGGGAATGCAGGTTAGTATCATGCCGAATGACGCATATTTTTCTAAAAAGATTTCTCAAATATTCAGGCCGGTAGATATGAATAAATATACTGTTTAATTAAAAAAACAAAAAAAACAGCGTAGCTACTTAAATACGAGTATCGATTAAAAATAATGTTCAAACAAATTAAAAGTATGTCGTTCATCCATTTCGTAACCGATTTCATAAATAAATAGTATTTGTTTACATATGTTTACATTTTGATACGAAAACAGAGCTGATATCAATACTTCAAAAAATCAGGACACGCACTTTCCTGATAAGATTTCTCGATTATTCAGGCCAGTAGATATTCTGCTTAATAATAATAATAATAAACAGTTTAATTATAATAATTATAGTTATATACTGTTTAATTATAAAAAAAAAACAGAGTATGTACTCAAATTCCATTAAAACAATGTTTACAAAATAAATTATATATATATATATATATATGTGTGTGTGTGTGTGTGTGTGTGTGTGTGTGTAAACATAATTTTTAAAATGTTACCAAAGCTGCCCACATATTTTGCTATGACTGCTTGAAAAAGTTAGTGGAATTATTTTCTCCTTGCCTCATTGATTGTGTGTGTGCGACTATGTGTCACCTACAGAAGGATGCTGAGAATAGCTGAACGGAGTATATAAGTAGCGAGAATATTTTAAGAAAGATATAGTTACAATTTTGTAGACAATTAGTAAGGAGAGAGGGCTTGAAGAATTTGACACTCACAGGATATATTGATGTCAAGAGGTGTAAATGAAAACTCGAGTAACCTACATAAGATGGAGAGATGGAGAGTCATGATCGCCTACATTCTGAAATAACACAACACAGAAAACAGATGATCCATCGATAGTACGATGCCAAATATTTTAGAATGACGCCATTGTAAGTCTGAAAATTGAATAGCAGATGCAAGAGGAAAATTTCTTATTATTATTCTATGTGCCGTGTCCCTTCAGGATGTAGGTGGTCATGGCTCTTCACATCTTCCTATCCCTTGTCGCTTTTAATACCTTTTCTCTTGTTGTTGTTCTTCTTCTTTTATGCGTCGTGTCCCTTCAGAACGTAGGCGATCATGGTTCTTCACATCTCCCTATCTCTTGTAGCTTTTAAAAACCCTTCTCCTGTTATCCTGCTCAGACCCAGATCCATCTCCTTAAGTTCATCAAGTATGTCACACGTTGCATTCTCTTTTCTCTCTTTCCCGCTAGCCGTCCCATGGGAATCAGTTTCTCCTAGCCTTCCTTTCTCATTACATATCCGAGAAACTTCAGCTGTTTTTTCCTGATATTAAGTATGAATTTTCTTTTCGTGTTAATCCTCTCCAAAACCTTGTTTTTGCTCACAATTTCTGTACATGATATCCTCAGCATTGCGCATCTCAAGGTGGCGTAATGCTTAGCAAGCTTGTCTCGCTAGAATCATAACAATTGAGTCGTGAGTTCGATCCTCACTGAGTGTCCCTTACTTTCGGCCTTGTGCCAGATCTAAGCTACGCTTAGAAAATCACCATAGTATCTTCAGCATCCTTTGGTAGAACCACATTTCGGCTGCTTCAAATCTTTCTTTCATCTTCGATAAGATTGTCAAGCTTCTATATAGAAGGACAGACATCACATAACAGTCTAGTACGTTTCATTGTTTCTAGCAAAATCTTCCTGTCTCTCAAAACGCTATTCAGCTTCTGAAATCGCTTTCGGTCTTCTGTGAGAACGTTTCCCAGGTATTTAGATTTCTATAACTTCTTGATTTTAGTATCCCCGACTTGGATTTGGCGTTTTTGTCTACTTATTTTAGTGATTACTATGAATTCAGTTTTCCTGTAGTTTATATGTAGTAGTTTCTTTTCACATTTTGTAACTACTTCCTGTAGGAGGTTTTTTAGTTTACTTTCCGTGTCTGCTATCGGCACTGTGTCATCTGCGTATCTTATATTGTTCAGATTACGGCCACCAATGACAAATCCTGACAGGACGTCTAGAGCTCTCAGAATTTTCTCGCTGTTTAGTTTGAAAAGATCTGGTGAGAAGACACATCCTTGTCTTACAATTCTTTTTATCCTTGCATATCTGCTGAACTCGTTTCCTATCCAAGCATGCAGTTTGTTGCCAATGCAGGTTCTTGATTATTCTAATTGTCTTTCTGTATAGGATAAATATGTCTGCTGAGAAGACACGACCTTGTCTTACACCCCTTAAAAACAAAACCATCAAAAAACATCTAACACCCACTATGAATCTCACTTTATTTAACAATGGAAATAATGCGCTGAAGGATTTTTGTTTTAAATACGACACCGACTCAAATTCCAGCCATGTTTTTTACGGGGCTCGGAATAAACGCTTCTATCATTCAATCGGCATCACACAACTACATTCTCTGCTATATTGAAGGACAGACATCACATAACAATCCAACCCTCTATTCTTTGCTTCTAGTGAAATTTTCCTGTCTCTCAATACTTTACTCAGCTTCTGGAATGCATCTTTGGCCATGCTAATACGCCTTCAGATCTCAGTGCCGCACTTTCCGTCCTCTGTTAAGACACTTCCCAGGTAATTAAATATCTATACCTGCTTGATTTTAGCATTTTGAACTCCTCTTTTTACTGATGACCATGCATTCAGTTTTCTTGTAGTTTATATGTTGTCCTTTCTTTCCGCTTTCTTTAACTACTTCCTGGAGGAGGTCGTGTAGTTTACTTTCCGTGTCTGTTATTGGCACTGTATTATCTGCGTATCTTATATTGTTCAGATTGCGACCACCAATGACAAATCCTGGCAGGACTTATAGCGCTCTCAGAATTTTCTCACTGTTTAGTTTGAAAAGATCTGGTGAGAAGACACATCCTTGTCTTACAATTCTTTTTATCCTTGTATATCTGCTGAATTCGTTTCCTATCCAACCATGCTGTTTGTTGCCAATGCAGGATCTTGATTATTCTGATGTCTTTCCCGGTTCTGTCAAGTTTGCCGAGTGTCTCCATCGGGTATTTGTGGCGTACTTCAGTCAGTTAAGTGCCATACGTGATAGACGCTTTAGGCGATCATGTCTCGAAAGACTCATGACTGACTAGGCAGAAGATTATTCTGGTTGCCAGCCAAGGCTATAGAACCCAATCTATTCTATTATTTGACCCATAACTGGAGGGAAAAACGGATTAATACCTTTCCCAAGGGTATTTGTTCGTAAATGAATGCAAGGAATTCAACTGGAATTCGAACTCGGCTCCCTGATTTGTCGTTCCGAGTCGATATCTACTGCACCACAACGCACATTACCAAGATGAATTCATTGAAAGTTTTCATTCTTATAATTTCCAATACTCTTATCCCTACCCACAAAGAAAGGATTCGAATGCAGCAATTCGTCATTGTTCGCGGTTTTGCTTTCCATCGCTTTGATGACTCGACCTCAACCACAGAAATAAAAAAAAACAACAACTAATTTATTGTTATTTAGCACTATGACCTCTAGAGTTCATATACAAAAACTTCTCAAAACGTAAGCGTTATGATAGCCAATTTAGGCAATAATCACTTTTTGTGAGCTGATTCATAGCTTCAACAGAAATCTTAACATCGTTTTCACACCAAAAGTAACAACAAAAAATTATTACCACGATATAATAGAGATCTGTTTATTTCGAGAGATAATTTTAGTGTCGTATTTGTTCAATCTTAGAGAAATTACATTTCCACTTGACATAATATTCTTCTTACAAGTGTGCAACGTTAAGGACATGTAATCTAATGTTACCATTCGTACATAATTTTTTTAAATTCCTTTGAAGCAACATTTCTTTTTCTTGTATAAGCCGTGTCCTTTCAGAACGTAGGCGATCAAGGCCCTCCACATCTTCCTATCCCTTGTAGCTCGTAACACCTTTTCTCTCGTTACCCCTCCGAATCTCTGCTCTGCCATCCATTCACTTCAGCCTGTCACTAGTTGCTTTGCTCTGTCTCTCTTTTTATCTTTCCTGTGAGTATCAAATTCTCGAAGCCCTCCTTCCTCATTATATATCCCAGAAATTTCAGCAGTATTATTTCTGATGCTAAGTATCAGTTTCTTTTCACTTCCATCCTCTCTAAAATCTCCTCAATGGTCACATGTTCGCTCCATGGTATCCTCAGCATCCTTCTGTAGAACCACATGTCAGTTGCTTCAAGTCTTTTCTTTATCTTTGAAGAGATTATCCAGTATTCGTTGCCGTATAAAAGGGCAGATATCACATAACAGTCCAGTACTCTTTTCATTGTTTTTCCAACGAAATTTTCCTGCCTTCCTAATCTCTTTGCTTAGCTTTTGAAACGAGTCCTTGGCCAGGCCAATGTGCTTTCCGATCTCAGTGTCGTATTTTCCGTCTTCTGTCAGAACACTTCCCAGGTATTTAATTTTCTCTGCCTGCTTGATTTTAGTATCCCCGGCCTGTAGTTGACATTCTGGGCTTCTCTTTTTACTGATTAACATGCATTAAGTTTTTTTTTTTTTTTTTTAATCGTTTCACCCCGAGCAAGGCATTCCACTGCCACTGTAGCGCAGGGGGTTACATCAGGTCGAGGGAGTGATGGGAAAGGATGGTTAGATATAGGAAATGTTAGGAGGGAGATAGAAAGGGTACCGAGAATGAGGGTTGGTTAGATGGAGGGAACAGATGCAAGTTAGCGTGTTATGAGGTGTCTATTGACTGTACATTTAAACTCCTGGAGATTGTAGCCGTCGGGGAAGCAATCGTGTGGAAGGGAATTCCACAGCCGGGACGTGCGAGAAAAGAAACTGTTGGAGTAGAAGTTGCGGTTGCATTTTATCGGTTTCACTGTAAAAGGGTGGGATCTAGCTGCCAATCTAGTTTCACGTGCAAATTCACGTGCAAATTCGTATCTAGGGGGCACCAATGATCTAAGTTCATTTGATGGGATTATTTAGCATTCGCTGCCATATAGAAGGACAGACATCACATAACTATTCAGTACTCTCTTCTTTGTTTCTAGTGAAATTTTCCTGTCTCTCAATACTCTACTGAGTTTCTGGAATGCATCTTTGGCCATGCCAATACGCCTTCTGAGGCAACCATTTCGATACAATGAACTGATTTTCCATTTTTAGAACAGGACAATTCTGGATATATTTCGTTATTTCCGGTTACGTCTTACGATTACTTACATTTCCGCCTTCTCTGATGCTAAAATATATAAACACAGCAATTTTTAACATTTTTATTTTATTTTTGCTCACCTTTGAACTGTTTGCTTTTAACCGTATTTTCCATAAACTGAAATGTTACGATGTCTCCGGTTACATTTTTGGGCTGATCTAGTCTTTTCTGTCAAATCGTGAAATGAAAGTTATCTTGAACGGCCAATCGTTTAGATCCTTTCGTACGAACGCAGGTACTCCGCCAGGACTCTATCCTTGGTCCTAGACTGTTTTTAATTTCTAACAACGATCTTTCTTATCACATCAACTCTCAACTTGAACCTACGCTAATGTAAATCATTTTGTTTTAAATTTAGTTCCAACTTTTCAAAAAATCTGCTCCGAATAGTAAAATATGAAAAATCAATGAAACTATGACATTATTTAATTACTTTAGCTTTTAATTGCTTTTATAAATAATATATATTTAAAAAATTATAGCCTGAAGAGAAAATATTTTCTCGATGAATAGTTAATTTTACAAGTATTGTTTTCATTCCTTCTTTTTTATTTATAATAATTTCTAAAGTTTCAAAAATATTTTTAAAATTCTTCAAAACCTTGTGATGATATTATTAAGTTATTAAGTGAAGACTAATCGAAAATCGAAAAGTTAAATGCAAATCTTGACACACCAAGATTTTTAAAATCATTTTATTTATTTTTATTTTATTTATATATTTATTTATTTATGTGTAGAAAGTTGTTTTTGTTAATATGGTATTTCATGTGTGACATTAAAAGGTCACATGTTTCACGGTTTATTTCCCTTCTTCTTCTTCTATGTGCCCTGTCCCTTCAGGACGTAGGCGATCATGGATCTCCACGTCTCCCTATCCCTTGTGGCTCTTAGTATGTTTGCTCCTGTTGCTCCTGGCAACCCCCGTTCCGTCATCCACCTGATCAGACTCTGCAGATATGTTATCCGCTGCCTTCCTCTGTCTCTCCTTCCTTCTATCTGACCAGTCAGTATCAGGTTCTCCAGGCTCTCCTTCCTCATTGCATGTCCCAGGAACTTCAGTTGTCTCTTCCTGATGCTCAGCATCAATTTCCTTTTTGTTGCCATTCTTTCTAACACCTTCTCGTTGCTTGTATGCTCAGTCCACGATATCCGGAGCATCCTTCTGTAGAACCACATTTCGGGCGCTTCCAGTTTTTTCCTCATTTTCGATGATATTGTCCAGCATTCACAGCCGTACTGAAGAACTGACATCACGTAACAGTCTAGCACTCTTTTCTTCGTTTCTATTGAGATCTTCCTGTGTGTTAGTATTTTGCTCATCTTCTGGAACGCGTCCTTTCCCATGCCAATTCGCCTTCGGATCTCCGTGTCGCACTTTCCATCTCCTGTTAGAACACTTCCTAGGTACTTAAATTCTTGGACTTGTTTGATTCTGTTATCCCCCACCTGTATTTGGCATTTTGGGTTGTATCTTTTGCTGATGACCATGCACTCAGTTTTCTTAAAGTTTATTTGTAGTCCCTTCTTGTCACTCACCACTGCTACTTTCTGTATGAGATCTTGCAGTTTCCTTTCCGTGTCCGCAATCAGTACTGTATCGTCCGCGTATCTTATGTTGTTCAGGTTGTGGCCTCCAATAATAAATCCTGGTGTGTCATCTAGGGTCCTCAAAATATTCTCGCTGTATAGGTTGAACAAATCCGGTGAAAAGACACATCCTTGTCTTACGCCTTTTTCTATCTTTGTGTATCTACTGAGGTCGTTACCTGTCCGTATGCAGGCCGTTTGCTGCCAGTAGAGATTCTTGATTATTCTTATATCTTTGCTGAAAATGTCGAGGTTGCCTATCATTTCCATCAATTCTTTGTGTCGTATTTTGTCGATTCCCTTACATGACAAAATTTGGACAATTATATCAATTCTGGTCAATCATACTTAGCTTGTAGATACGTCTGGCTGTCATTAATCAATCAACGCATTTTAAAATAAAAGACCATCACTCTATAAATCCCGAGCCTAACTAATAAATCAACGACGTTTAGGCAAAATTCGACTTTATTCATCAACATAGTGATACAGCAATTTCAACGCTTCTCTAAACATTCGATGCCTTTTTGTAGAACGATTTGTATTTGGCCTCACAATATGGCTCAGTTTCCAAAATCACGTCTTCATTGGAGTCAAATGTCTTTCCCTAGAGCATTCTTTTGAGGTCTGCAAACAACCACTAGTCGCTGGGGGCCAGATCTGGAGAATAGAGAAGATGCGGAAGCAATTCAAAATGTAATTCATGTAGTTTTGCCGTCGTTGCGATTGACTTGTGACACGGTGCGGTGTCTTGGTGAAAAATCCCTTTTTTCTACTTCATTGGCGGTGTTTTTTTGGGGGGTTGGGTTTTTTTTTGGCTATTTCTTCCTTCAAACGCACCAATAATGCTATATAATACTCGCTATTGATTGTTTTTCTTTTCTCAAGGTAATCGATGAGCAAAATAACTTGTGCATCCCAAACTACGGAGATCAAACCTTACATGATGATGTTTGCGTCTTTGGTCGTTTTGGACGGCTTTCACTTGCTGCTGTCCACTCAGTTGACTGCCGATTTGACTCCGGAGTGAAGAAGTGGATCCATGTTTCATGCATTGTCACATATTTAAGCAAATACTCACTTCTAGTTGCTTTGAAACAGTTACAAACAACAAACTGAATCGTCGACGCGTTGTTATTTTTGATCGACTGTTGGCAAACGCGGCATCCATTTTGAACACAACTTTTTCATTAGCAAATGTTCCTGCAAAATGGTGAATACCCTGCCCTCTGATATGTTCAACTCCTCTGAAATCTCACACAACTTCAATTTACGGTCGGCCACAGCGAGTTTGTTGATTTTTTTTGTGTTTTTCGGGACAACTACCGATTTGGGGCGACCTGAGTGTTCAGCATTATTTGTATTTATACGACCGCATTTAAAGTCAGCATACCACCTCTTAACCGTTTAAAGTCAGCATACCACCTCTTAACCGTTTAAAATCAGCATACCACCTCTTAACCGCTGTTTCCGACGGAGCATAGTCCGGATAACTCTTATCAAAACTACTGTTTAACTTGAAAACTATTTTCTTTCCATCAGAAAGCAATACTTTATCAACACACGAAATTCAGATTTTTCTGTTGTTTTGAAAATTTGCAACAGTAGCTTTATTTAAATAACTATAATTCGTAAACTAATAATCCAATTGGGCCCAAATTTTGTCACGTGCCACTTGAAGGTTAGTAATTCATAAAAATCATATGGATTTTTTTTATTAGTGGAGCCATTTATATGTCAGGCCCAGGAATTATTTAGGGATGTGTTAAGACATGCTTGTATACTACATTTTAAATTATAAGCAAGTAATACTTGTTTCAAATCAGATTAATTTAGCTTTAAATTTTCTTATTTTTCTTAAATAACATGTATGATTTATTTTTTAAATAACATGTATGATTGATTTTGGCAAGATTTTTAAGAATTTTAACTTTTGTTTACAAACATTTCAATAAATCAAAAAATGGCCGTTTTAAATGTTTTAACTGAAAACGCTCAAAAGTTGAGATTCCAAACAATGTAATTTCTGTTTGAACTACACCAGAATATTTTGCTTACTGGAAACAGTAAATTTAATCATTTAGCTTTCAATTAAGACTAAACTTAAAGATTAATTTTTTCATTTTTATAAATTTATTTTAAAACTTACGTATCGAAAATGAGTAGCGGTACCTCGTCGAAGTGCACATTGTGTGATATTTCTGTGTACGCATGCGTGTTGTGTTATTTTCTTTTAATGTCCATTGTCCTTCTCTTAATTCTACCCACAAACAATCTTAATGATGGATCTTCCTTCTGACAGCCATTTACACATAAGACCTTGTGAAAACGTGCGAATGACAGATTTAAACGTACTTCTCGTTGTGTTTATTATGAACAGCGGGTGATTCAATCATACATCAAAAGTGATTGGCTAGTCTATCAATCATGCCGATCTAGGATGGTATGTCTGTGGGGACGAGAAGGGGAGAATGAAAAAGAAAGAGGGCGGAAACAAACAGTTGATTCATTAGGATGTACTGGGCTGGAACAAAAGTTTCGTTCCGTTTTTCAATAGGTGGCGTTTCAACACGTGATTTCATTTCACACGTGACCGAACTTCATAACACATATTTCTAAAGAATTAATAGATTTATTTTTACTCTGTCATTTTTTCGAACCTTGTTGATCTGTGATTCCTCCCCCTTCTCTTTATGTCCCTTGTCCCCTCAGGACGTAGATGTTCATGGTCCTCCACAATTTCCTGTCCCTTGCAGCTATAAATAAATTCTGCTTTTTCGTTATTTATAAACTCTGTTTCGTCGTCTATTTTCTCCAGCTCGTCATTTATGTTATACGTTGCCCTCCTCTTGCCCTCAAACAGTTCTGTAATTTTCTAAACCCTCCTTCTTCATTACGTGCCCCAGAAATTTTAACTGCCCCTTCCTGATGTTATGTATAAGTTTATTTTTGTTTCTATCTTCCGAAAAGCCATCGTTGCTCATATGTTCGGTCCATGGTATCCTCAGTATCTTTCTGTAGGACCACATTTCTGTTGCTTCAAATCTTTTCTTTATCTTTGAGGAAATTACCCTGCATTCACTGGCATATATGAAGACAGATACTTTTTTTTTAATCATATCACCCCGAGCAAGTCGGTAACGCCACTGATGTGCAGGGGGCTACGTAAGAATGAAAAGATTGGAAATGAGAAAGCCGGAAACCACATCCTAAACAAAGAAACAAGGGATGAGTCTCTTCACCGGTTCAATAGACGTGAGTGGAGTGTCAAACTGGGCGATAGTTTAGTCTATCTACTCTAATTGAAAAAAAGAAAAAAGAAAAGAGTGAAAAGAAACCACATTCTAAACAGGAAACAAGGGATGAGCCTCTACACCTGTTCAATAGACGTGGGTGGAGTGTCAAACCGGGCGATAGTTTAGTCTATCTACTCTAATTGAAAAAAAGAAAAAAGAAAAGAGTGAAAAGAAACCACATTCTAAACAGGAAACAAGGGATGAGCCTCTTAACCTGTTCAATAGACGTGGGTGGAGTGTCAAACCGGACGATAGTTTAGTCTATCTACTCTAATTGAAAAAAAGAAAAAAGAAAAGAGTGAAAAGAAACCACATTCTAAACAGGAAACAAGGGATGAGCCTCTACACCTGTTCAATAGACGTGGGTGGAGTGTCAAACCGGGCGATAGTTTAGTCTATCTACTCTAATTGAAAAAAAGAAAAAAGAAAAGAGTGAAAAGAAACCACATTCTAAACAGGAAACAAGGGATGAGCCTCTACACCTGTTCAATAGACGTGGGTGGAGTGTCAAACCGGACGATAGTTTAGTCTATCTACTCTAATTGAAAAAAAGAAAAAAGAAAAGAGTGAAAAGAAACCACATTCTAAACAGGAAACAAGGGATGAGCCTCTACACCTGTTCAATAGACGTGGGTGGAGTGTCAAACCGGACGATAGTTTAGTCTATCTACTCTAATTGAAAAAAAGAAAAAAGAAAAGAGTGAAAAGAAACCACATTCTAAACAGGAAACAAGGGATGAGCCTCTTAACCTGTTCAATAGACGTGGGTGGAGTGTCAAACCGGACGATAGTTTAGTCTATCTACTCTAATTGAAAAAAAGAAAAAAGAAAAGAGTGAAAAGAAACCACATTCTAAACAGGAAACAAGGGATGAGCCTCTACACCTGTTCAATAGACGTGGGTGGAGTGTCAAACCGGGCGATACAGTTCATTACGCTTTTCTTTACTTCTAATTAAATATTTTATGTCTTTTAATTTTAATATAAATAAAATATTAAAAGATATAAAATATTTCATTAGACGTAAAGATAAGGGTAATTAACTGTGACGTTATATCCGTCCTTATATATGGCTGGGCAATTTTCTCAAAGATAAAGAAAAGACTTGAAGTAGAAAAAACCGACGAATAATGAGTAACAATAAGAAAAAAATGAAATGCATATGTCTTAATGCATGACTGGCAATCCGAATGTGCTTTCGAATTTCAGTGTCGCATTTTCCGTCTTCTGTTAAAATACTTCCAAGATATTTAAATGTTTGTGCTTGATGCCTCATATGAACGTTGCAAGGCAGTTGGAAATATCTGCATACGCGGATCGTTTCTATATTTGGAAAAGAACGTCTGCAAGCGATGAAAAACGGATTATTTACAACAATGTGGATCGTAAAAGGTAAAGACTAAATGCGCGAGGCGCAAAAGCCGTTCAACATCCGAAGAACGTGATGCTGTGTATCTGGTGTGATTCTATGGGCATTGTGTACTATAACCTCCTTCAAATCGGACGGTGAATTCAAATAAGTACGGTTCCGAATCGGATCGATTAAAGGCAGCAATGAATAGAAAGCAGCTGGAATTAAGTAAAGGAAAATGTATCTTGTTCCACCAGGACAACGCCAGATATGTCTCTTTGCAAACCCGTCATAAATTAGTAGATTGATTTGTTTTTTACCACTTATCAACCGATTGCAATTTATTTGAAGCCAGAAAATATTTTAGATTGTAAGAATATTTTAAAGAGATAATAATGATTACTGATACAATTCTTGCTTAATACCCCATATGTAGGGGAGAATAGGTGGATTCATACTTTTCTCAAGGGAATAAGTGCATGAGGGAATATAATGAACCAAACTGCAAGCTGTTATCGATTACCCCAACGGCACAACCTAAGCGTAGAGGACCTGGTATTCCCAAGCACACAAAATTTACTAATTTCGAACTTGACTGACATAAAACCTTCAGGTTATCCATTATTTCGATCAAGAAAATATTATCATAATCAGAAAAATTTAAATTCCATGGAAGTGTGTAAATACCACTTTTATCAAATCATCAGGTAACATGATGCCATGTTCTGGGAGGATGTAATCATCAAGCGGCATCAAAGATGGCGAAAGGCAGTCGAACTCAGCGTCAAATATGTAGCTGAAGATATTTGTGTACAATATTGCATTCGCACTACAATCTTCTTTTACGATCCTATATATATATATATATATATATATATATATATATATAAGAATGGTAGACTTTGAAAAAAACAGTAGCTACTCTAGCATCTACGCATCGTTCATTCAGTAATGAATTAGAACTCTCTCGGTTACTGGCATGTGTATACATAGTATATCACGCTCTAAAGACCTGCCTTCTATCGAGCGCCCATAGCTCAAAAGTAGAATCGCCGACGCCAATTCCATCGGGTTTCAATCCTGGCTAAAAGCAATCAAATGTCTAACCGTACTGATGATCTGTAATACAGCGTAACAGATCTGTCTGCAGATGACTATATATATATATATATATATATATATACAATATATATGTGAGTGTGTACACAATATATATATATATATATATATATATATATATATATATATATATATAGTGTACACACACACACACACACACACACACACACACACACATATATATATATTTGTCATCTACATACACGCCTGTTTCGCTATATCACAGCTCATCAGTGTGGCTAGACACGTCCACTTGCTTCAATCCGGGAACGAAACTCGACTGATTTGGTGTCAGTCGAAGTCCTTACTTCTTAAGCCATGTGCGTATGGAATGAGAGAGGAGAAATTCTAGCGTGTTATATATGCGTTGTATACACATGACTGTCACCGAGAGAACTCAATTCATTACTGAAAATAATGCGTATATATATATATATATATATATATATATATGTGCATTTGGGCAGCAATCTCTCTTTTATACAAGTTTCGTTAGAAACAACTGACAAGGTATTGCAGTCAAGTTTTTTATTTAACTTTTTTATATTCTTAGGATTTTTCTTTTCTTTTTTTAACATAAATTATGAGGAAATACTCCATGTCCTAACACTTTCGGCTATTTTTTTAGCCATTATAAAGAATGACTTTATTTTTACTTTTAACTGATTATATTGTTTTTTTTTTTTTTTTGGTTTTTTTTTGGTTTTGTTTTATGAATATATCAAGCGTTATTGCAATGTTTTTATTTTTCAAACACGATAAAAACATTGTGGCAGTTTTCTTAGTTGATTTTATTGAGTACTGGCTTTATCTTTTTTATTAATAATGCTTCCATTAGTTTTTTTTAGGACGAGACTGTTATATTTGCGTTGTATACAAGTTTGATGGTGTTGTAGATTGGGTATGTTTAAATGAGACCTAACTATATATATTCAGAGTATTCACAAACACATTGCACAAATAGAAACGTTTATCAAAATTACAACGGAACCTGAATATTAAAATGTTTACATAATAAGAAGCAAATAGTGAAGTTTATATACAAATAGTTAATAGATTTACACGAAAGACATCTTAGAGATATTCAGTTTTTTTTTAAATTCTGTTAATTCTTTGATTGCAGTCTGAAACATAAAAACAAAATTAATCGTTGTCTAAAACAAAAAATATATCATTTAAATTATTAATATCATTAAAAGAACTTTAACAGTAGCATTAATATGCAACAAAAATGTAGTTGCCACCTGTTCCAAGGTGTTTGCAAATGTCTATTCGAAATTGTATAAAGTCTATATACTTTATATATTCTATATATGTTTAATATAATTGTATAAAAGATATGCCAAACAACTTTTATTTAATGTAATGAAAGTAAACTAATAAATGAACAAAAAATATATGATTTTTGTATTTATCGTCTGCTCCTCTGATTTCGTATTTCCTTTCTTCTTTTTTTTTTATGGGTCGTCTATCGTGTCGTATTTTCCATTTATAACTTTTTTCCTTTTTTTGTTCTTACATTTTCCTTTTTCTCGTCCATTCTTTCATATTTACTTATATTCTTTCCTTGCCAGTACTTTTTTCTCATTCTTTTTTATTAATTTTAATTTTCTTTCTTCTCTTCTCTTCTCTCTTTTTTTTTTAAATACAAAAAGGGAAGACAAATTAATTCATTTGTCTTCCCTTTTCGTAATCAAGAGTTGTCCTTCTTTCTTCCTACTCCTTTTTCTGTATTTTTTTCACCCTTCTTTTATTTCAAATTATTTTTTTTTTCTTTTCGCGTTCATTTGTAAATTTAATTCTTTTTTCTTTCTTTTTTTTTTCCAGTATTCTGGCTCAGTTCTTTCTCTTCGTTTTCTTTCTGAACATCATTCTTTCTTTCTTTCTTTCTTTCTTTCTTTCTTTCTTTCTTTCTTTCTGTCAAATTAACTTCACATTTTTTCATCTTCCCTTTTTTGATTTTTTTCTTATCTATCCAAATTTTCTTTCCTTGTTTTCTTCCTTTAGTACTTTCTTTTTTCTTTCTTTCTGTTGTTTATTAATTTATATTCGTCTTTCTTTTTAACTTGTTTTTCCCCCTTCCCTGCGAATGATTCCTTATTGGTTTTTTTTTTTTTTTGGAGTTCACATTTTCTTTCATTTCTCGGCCCGTTTTTCACTGTTCTTTCTTTCCAGTATTCTTGCTCATATTCTTGCATTTACTTTCTTTTTACACATTATTGCTTCATTTCAACCCCCCCCCCTTTTTTTCTATCTTTCTTTCTTTATTTATTTATTTATTTATTTATTTATTTGTTAATTTATTTCCATTATTTTTGCTCACTTTCATTGTTTCTTTGTCTTTCCTTCCTAACCTTAGTTATTCCCGTCCATTACTCTTTCTGTTCTTTTACACTTTATTGTTTCTTCTTTTTCTATTTTTTTTTTCTTTTTATCCTTTTTATCCTTTCGTTTTTATTTTTCCCTTTCTCATTCCACTTACCCACGCTTTTGTTGCAAACTCATTTTCGCTTTTCTTTCGCCTGAAATGTTTGCCATCTGTTGTCTGTCGACTCCACGTGTTCGTCCTCAACTCGTGCCTTGATGACGTAAGAAACGAGAAGACGAAGAAAAAGAAGAATACAGGAAATACGAACCAAGCTATTTTTGTTCTTTTCTTTTTGGCACGCTTATATGCGCATGTCCACAAAGGCTACGTCACATAACACACAGACAAAAGGGAACACAAACACCTACAAAAATACAGGGATTATGTGTATATAATGAAACACGCAACAGGCATTTAGTTAACTGACACAAAAATATGTTAAGTCATAGAAAGCACATGGTAAGAGTATGAATACACAGTATAAATCAGCAATTGGCAAACTGACAGTCAAATCAGATTAACATTTTGTGAAGATTTCGGGGGCTTTTTTAAAGATATTTTTGGCGACAGCAAAAAATTTAAAATCTTTTGTGTAAAAGATCCGACAATAAACAAATAGAAAGTCTACAAAAATAGAAAAAACAAACAATACGAACGAAAATATTTTTATGCTTTTACGCAATAATCTCTGCTTTTCTCTTTATATATATCTATCTAACTCTATCTCTCTGTCCTTATATATATTATACTTTAGAACATGTCCAAACTTTTGTAGTAGTCTGTAGATGTTCTGAAGTATAAATTATAATAAATATTCATTGCACTATTTCTATATTGAGCACTGTTTTAAATTAATGTTTTGAACGTTGTAAATATTTTCTTTGTTCCTTATTCATTTGGATATATAAATATATATTATATATATATATATATATATATATATATATATATATATATATATATATATATATATATATATATATATATATATATATATATATATATATATATATATATATATATATATATATATATATATATATATATATATATATACAGATCTGTCTACGGATGACAATATATATATATATATATATATATATATATATATATATATATATATATATATATATATATATATATATATATATATATATATTTATATTAGATCTGTCTACGGATGACAATATATATATATATATATATATATATATATATATATATATATATATATATATATATATATATATATATATATATATATATATCAGATCTGTCTGCGGATGACAATATATATATATATATATATATATATATATATATATATATATATATATATATATATATATATATATATATATATATATATATATATACAGATCTGTCTGCGGATGACAATATTATAATATATATATATATATATATATATATATATATATTGTCATCCGCAGACAGATCTGTATAATATATATATATATTATAATATATATATATATATATATTATAAAATATAGTTTTAAGGTATGTTATACTTATAGGCAAAAGTGCTCAATATCGAGTATAGAGCTATTTACATATAAAATTGGGTATTAAAGTCAACACCCAGCGCCGACAGTCTGTTTCATGGCCGGGTGATTGGGTTTAAGCATGAAACAGACTGTCGTGCAGAGTATTGACTTCAGTGTTCACACACACGCGCGCGTGCGCGCGAACACGCACACACACACATATATATATATGGATATGTGTGTGTGTGTGTGTGTGTGTGTGTATATATATATATATATATATATATATCGTAATTTTTTCTACAATCTAAAGAAACTTATTTATAAATGGAACTTTGTCCGTGTGTGTGTGTGTCTGTGTGTGTGTATCCGTTACCTATAGACTCCGAAACGGCTGAACCGATTTTCTTGAAAATTTACGCAGTTGTACAATAAGCGTCTGCGAGTGTTCTTAGCTAGGTTTTTGTGTCGAGGTACAACCGATAAATATCGAAAATCGATAATCGAAAAAATCGGGGTATAAAAGGAGTCGTCCGATTTTAATCAAATTTGATACACTCGTAGGCAAACACACAAGAAACGATATTCAGAAGTTTTAAGGTTGCAGTTCTTACAATAGTGCAGAAAATTTGATATCGATACCAGGAAATCAAAATTTGATTTCCATCCATTCATTTTTCTTTCAGTCTACGGTTTTGCTTTAACTGGAAACAACTATTGCTTTTTAGTCTTTCGTACCAACGTCCAAAGAGTCTGAGCTCCAGGACCGTGGATTAGTTTTAAAGCTTTCATTACACCCGGGAAACGCCGGCCTATACTGCTAGTAGTTTATACAAAACATTATATCAGTCGAGTACTCTTTATAAAAGTAAATGCTTGAACAGTGGGTTTTAATCTACCTGTTCTTTTACTTTCTTATTTTATATACCTCCTCAGAAAGGTGTTACCTAATGTTTAAAATTAATTTTTAAAATGAAAAATCTTACTTGAAGATTTAATTTTAACTTTAATTTCAAGCTAATAGATTCAATTTAATATTTCCATTAACAAAATACTTTTCTCGATTTCTAGTGATTGGAAAGAATTTTTTTCTTGAAATAGCTAAAAATCGTCGATTTCTGCCATCTTTCAGGACAATGTAAGTTTCTTCAATAAAAAGAATATTTAAAAAATTAAATACATTTTTCTGTAACTTTATTTAAGGTTTATTATCTGAATTAAAGATTAATTAATCTGATTTGAAATGAATATTAGTTATTTCTAGTTTAAAATATCCCAAAAAAGCAGAGATAATCCAAAGATAGGTTGTATTATTGACAACTGTATTTCCAGCCGGAAATTTAACTATTTTCTTCTACGGGGTCCATATCTGAAAAAGTTACTTGAGAAATCGGCGGACCTGAAGGAGACTACCACCACCTTTAAATTTGTTGTTTTTCTTTTTTTTTACTTTTTCAATACAATCTTATTAATTACACCCTAAACTTTCCGATTGCCAAAAATAATTTGGAAAAATTTCAATATTTAAACAATTTTAGTGGGGAACAGTTTTTTCATACAACGTTATAATAAATAGATCCTCCATTTTGGAACCACTCGCCGGTACGACATTACAACCGCCTGTAAATGTGTTGATTATCATTTTTTTTTTTTTTTTTTACTTTTTTCAGTGCAATCTTATCAATTAAACTCTAAACGTTCCGATTGACAAAAAATAATTTGTAAAAATTTCAACATTTAAACGATTTGGGGGTGGGGTCTCAGTTTTTCATGCAACCATATATACATAGTAAATCGATCCTGTGCAATTAACTTTTTTGCTTGCGCATATTCAATAAGTAAATCCTTTGCGAAATTTTTGAGTAAAGCCAGTCTTGGAGTTTCCGAGGAAGATTTCATCGTAAGAACTGAAGAAAACTTGAAAAAGACAAAAACAAGAGCAACAAATCGTCCCACCCCCCCCCAAAAAAAAAACCAAAGCGACCCCACCGCGAGTGGTTCTAAAATGGAGGATCGATTTAACATAAAGTTATATGAGAAACAGCCCCCCGCCTAAATTTGAAACAATGATCGATAAGACTGTACTGAAAAAGAAAGTTAAAAAAAATGAAAAACAACAAATTTAAAGGTGGTGGTAGTCTCCTTAAGGTCCGCCGAGAAATATAATGTGAGCGCATTTTATTTTATAATTTTTAACTATCGAAATTTTTTTTAGAAATTAGGAAAATATTTTCTGTAATCTAATGTTTTATTGAATTTTAGGTACTTTGACTTTAAATTTACTATAGTTTATTGCTCATCTTTTGATAACGTCGTTTCTATTTACAAAACACGTTAGTTTCTACACACACACACACACACACACACAGACATACGCACACGCACACACACACACACAAATATCAAAACTGTTTAAATATTGGGGGTCAATGAATTGTAGTAAACGTATCCATTTAAGATTATTAAATATAGTTTTACGTAATAGCAATATCACTTAAACCGTACAAATAAATACAGACATTTAATAATTAAAATTTTATAAATTATTCTATTTTTATTTGTAAATGAAACCAATTATTGTTTTCATTCATTTGTTATTCACTGTTCATCGATTTTTCTGAAGACAATAGTGTCTATAATATATTTTATTCATAAAAACAATTTAAAACACTTCTAATTAAATAATGTCTTAATTTTATTGCATTTTCTACTTTATGATTCAGAGTAGGTTTTTGGTAAATGGAGATCCTGTTATGCAGAAAGAATTGATAATTTAAATTCTCCAAAGACTTCTGCATATAACTAATATAAACATTAAACTGTACACAAACTGCATGAAATTAAAGAATGGAGGGTTGAGGGTAATAGATGTAAAAAAAAATGTTTTTGCCAAGATTTTCTATGAAAAGAAACATATGTGAATAAATCTTGAAAATTTCATTAAAATTCGTCAATTATTTTATTTTTGCAGGAATTTCAAAAAATGTGTTTTGACCACAAAAATGTCGATAAATTCTCCATATTAAGAAAAACAAAACATGCTAAATATTATTTTAAATTTTTAATGAATGCTAAACAATCTGTCAATTGTTACATTTAAAGCAAAAAGAAAAAATTACAGTAATTTTTAACAGCACAGTTTTACGGTTATTTTTGTTACCATAACTTACCTCCTGAAGATGATCTCGGAAGGAAATTAAAAGTACTTTGGAATATCGAGAAATGGATAATAAAATCAACTGTAAAAGTTACAGCGCATTTCTTGCTTCTTTCAATTATAATACGCAAATGATAATCTGTGAATACAAACGGATTTTATTAGAATAAGTAGACATAATGTTTGCAGTTTATTTAATCTGACATGCCTAAAGGAGAAATTGCTGCCTAAATACACAAATTTATATATATATATATATATATATATATATATATATATATATATATATATAAAATTATGTTCAGTGCGTACACGTGGTTGAATAGATATCATTTAAAAACAACAAATAAACAATGAAATTGTTACTTGACGGCCTGGTCATTCGAAAATCCTATTAAAGAAAATTGTCTCTTAGCAAGGATCAAACCTTAATTTACTGTCTCTTAACTACTCGACAACGAAAGAAATCGCAACAGATTAAGGAGAAATTACCTTTGTTAAAAAAAGATATATCCCTTGTTATGACTTTTTGAAGCTTTCACCGGCTAAATTTACATTCCTGCCTGAAAGGTAAACAAAGCCACCTAGAGTTATAGGAACGTTTTATTTTTCCAAACACGGTCAACACATTGTGGCAGTATTGATAGTTAAGTGTTGGCTTTTTTCTCTTTTTTTATTTTTTTTGTTGATAATACTTCGATTTTTCTAGCCATTTTTTACATGTGGATGATAATATTTGTACAATCGACGAGTAAGTTACGGTTAGAGTTTGTTAGCTCTCCATATGTATTTAAATAAGACCTAATAGATCTATAGTCAGAGAGATGTAACATGAGTCTTCTTGTTAAGCATGTTTTAATTTATCCAATATAATTATTTACGAATTCAGATTGATCAGGAACACAGTTCTTTATGGATATTCAGTTAAAAGCAAAATAAAATTCATACTTGATAATGGCCAAAAGTATAGCCGAAAGCACTTAGATAAATAAAACATTATGGTTTTAAAGAATTCCACTAAAGCCAAAACTGATCGAATTAGGAAATTAATACACAGGGAAATGAAATGCCTCAAACTTAAACTTACAATTAATACTGACCTAAAAAAAAATAGATTTCCTTGATATAACCCTAGTCAACAACACTTGAAACAAACAAAACTATCGCCCGGTTCACACTCCACCAACATCTATTGAACAGGTGAAGAGGCTCATATTGGAATAGATAGATTAAACTATCGCCCGGTTCACACTCCACCCACATCTATTGAACAGGTGAAGAGGCTCATCCCTTGTTTTCTGTTTAGGATGCGGTTTTCCGGTTTTTCTCTTTTCTAATCTTCTCACTGTTTTTTTTTACCAATTGGAGTAGATAAATTAAACTATCGCCCGGTTTACACTCCACCCACACCTATTGAACAGGTGAAGAGGCTCATCCTTTGTTTCCTGTTTAGGATGCGGTTTCCGGTTTTTCTCTTTTCTAATCTTCTCACTTTTTTTTCAACTGGAGTAGATAGACTAAACTATCGCCCGGTTCACACTCCACCCACACCTATTGAACAGGTGAAGAGGCTCATCCCTTGTTTCCTGTTTAGGACGTGGTTTCCGGTTTTTTCTTTTCTTTTTCTTTTCTAATCTTCTCACTCTTATGTAGCCCCCTGCACATCAGTGGCGTTACCGCCTTGCTTGGGGTGATATGATTAAAAAAAAAATGCTAATCCTACATATATCAACCCTAAATCTACTTATTCAATCGTCCATAATCACTCCCTCCATAACACATCCCCTAATCTATGAAATATAGAACAAGTAACAACTCTTATAATGAAGATATATTTGCCAAATACAACAAATATTATAACACAGTCCTAAAAAAACAAACATAGCAGTGGCTACATATGTAATTAATTATATAATAGTAATAACAAAAACAGAAACTGAAAAATAGTTTAGCCCACGTTTGGATGTGCGTTTTGGTGCAGTGGATATCGGCTCGGAACGACAAATCGGGGGATTCCTTGCATTCACTTACGCGCAAATAACCTTGGGAAAGATATTAATCCGTCTCTTCCCTCCAGTTATGGGTTAACTAATAGGACAGATGGGTTATATATACTTGATAAGCAACCAGTCTAACGCAAAAAGCAATGGCAACCTACTGCGGAATAATCTTCTGCCTAGTCATTCATATCTCTTTCGAAGATATATATACACACACGTATGTCCGCATGTCCACATATGTATATTCAGTTATATATGCTAATCTCTATTTTAATCAAATATTATTGTTAAGGCCCCTAAGAAATTAATTTTTGAATCTGTTCTTGTATTCTTCAGATCGTTAATGACTTTGTTTTGATTGGTCCGTTCTGTCTATGTAACAACGCCTTAAAGGATTAAGGATTTTTGGTTAGTATTGAACCTTTTAAAACCCTCCAACTTGAAATGGGATTCATCACTTGATAAGACACGGATAGTGTCGAAACAAAATGGCTACTTTTGTAGTGATATTTGGATATATTTATGCTTTAAATTCTAAATAAATATTATTCGCTCTACTTTGTATTGAGTACTTTTTTAAGAATAGAGTTTCTTTGGATACGGAATCTTATTCCATCCACACCTACCCTATACTTGCATATATATATATATATATATATATATATGGGCTGTAGTCCACACTCGACTAAATGTAAATCCGGTATTGTCTGCTATAAAAGAAGACAGATAGTACATCGCAGTTGAACACTCCTTTATTTTGTTTAGTTTTTGAACCGCTAATCCAATGCACTTTCAAATTCTGCTTCACCCTTTTTCCAGCGTCTGTTATAGCAGATTCCTAGATAGTTAAATGTCCGTCCTTGCTTGATTTTCAATAATCTTAATAGATTTTTAAATAAATGAAAGTCAATATAAATATAGAAAAAAAAAAATAATTTGTAGAAAAACAAGAAAAAAGACTCTGTAAGTATTAAAGGAAAAAAGAAAAAATGTCAGAATTATTTTGTGAGAATCAGATAAACAATGGTTTATTGTAAAAAGGAAAAAGGGGGCGGAAGATAGATATCTAATAGCAGGTCTATATAAGAATCATTCGCACAAGAATGTTTCCTAACGCCTCGCGAGATAAGCGCTACCCATCTCGACGAAGCAATAAAAGAAACATTTGCAATACCGCCATTACTACTCTTTCTAATGTTCCACTGAATGTGCGCATGCGCGTGCCAGGTGTGTTTTGCCAGCAGCCAACAAACGGAGGCACGTTGGCAGCTTCTTGATTTTACATTCGCTATGAAATTCCTCTGGATTATCTGAATTTACACGTGTAGGAGTACACGGACATGCTCTTTGAATAATCCTGCCTATGTTTTTCGCAGTATTTATCACAATTTCCACATGAAGATTGTTTTTTTTAAAGAATCGGTCTAAAAACAGCCACTTCTTAAATTTCAAGTGTATCATTAAATAAATGAGTTAATGCCTCGTTACACTAATATATGAATATATTTTATTCTTTCATAGTGAATTTTATATATGCTAAGAGCTACTTAAACTTAAACTAACCTAACTTTGTACCGATTAGATAAGGCGAAAATATGAATATGTAAGTTCTTGTTAATGAGTAAAAAAGCTTTTTTTTCTTCTATATACCGTGTCACTTCAGAACAGTTCTTAAGCAACATTCTCCCTTGGCCATCCATTCCACCACCACGCGTTCAAGTTGGTAGCTTGCATTCTTTCCATTGTTCCTTTTGTCTTCGATATGTCTTGTGAGCGACAAATTCTTCAGTTCTTTCCTCGTCATTATTTGTGCAAGAGATTTCAGATGAATTTGCATTTTGGTTGCTTGGTTGTTTTGTTTTTATGGCAAATCAACCTCGGCGGGTCATTTATTGCCAACTAAACTTTATTTATTGCTGGTAATATCGTTTTCTTTCAACAATTTATTGTTGTTGTTTTATATATATATATATATATATATATATATATATATATATAAATTTTTGTGTCTAGTTATACATTTTTCTTTTCGAGTATCAAGATTCATTGGGAATTGTCTTTAAGACAAGGCAGTGTCACCAAGTCCGACCCTTGTTGTTTAACCCATAACTGGAGGGAAGGGACGGATTAATACCTTTCCCAAGGGTACCAGTGCTTAAGTGAATGCAGGGTAGTCAACTGGAATTCGAACTCGGCTTACCGATTTCTCTTTCCGAGCTGATATCCACTGCACCACAACGCACATCCATCACTATACGCTTACAGCACCTGGTATTCCCAAGCGGTCGCCCATCTAAGTAATGACCAGGCTCAACGTTGCTTAACTTCGGTGATCGAGCGAGAACCGGTGTATTCAACGTGATAGGCCGTAAGCCCTACATTTTGGGAAATCCTTCGTGATATGTTCCTACTAGCAGTATTTCTAAGTTTGTTTTAATGTCCTTTTTAATAGGATGAATCTTTGAATCGGGAGTGATTGGTATTTTCTTTAGTTATTCACTATCCTCAGTTTATTCTATGCTTAATAATTCTTAGTTTTATGACTGAATATTCTAAATTTCAATAACAGTTACAAAATGAAGATGATCCTGGGTATGACCGTAAACTGCATCCAGCAGCAAGGCCTCTGATTGGGAGGTTGTGAGGAGCGTGGAACCGCCTCTTAATTGCTGTTGTTCCCAGTTCTGCCCTGACCCAGGGTGGTAGCACTTGTTAGGGTCCCAGCTATGGGTAAATAGTTAACCGGGGTCAAAATGCTATGAAAGTATTTACCAACAAAACTTTTTTGAATGAAAAATATTACCAACAAAACTATTTTGAATGAAGAATGTTACCAACAACTGCGATTTAAAATAAAAATACGTTTCTGGTTTTAAATGACTCTTTAGATGTTGATAGGCCGTTAAACAGGAACAAACAAACAAACAAAATAAAGAGCCCATTGTTTTATAAACTCATTTTAAAGCATAAAGCAATTTGTTTTTTTAAAAAGGCATGAATATTGTTAATATTCGTAAATCATTTAAAAATCAACCTGCATTTATGTGAATTGAAAGAAGAAAAAAAAGAACGAATGAAAAAACAATAAAACAAAACGGTAGCAGAAAAAAGAAACGAATGAAGTAATGGAAAGAATTAGATTCAGTAGTGTGCAGAAGGAGGGGTGCATAGGGTGTGGCCGCCTCGGGTATCCATATCGGGATGACATTCAATCAAATGGTGAAATAAAAACTTAGTTTATATTTAATTTGAATAAAATTTTTTTCATGTTTCATCTGTTTTTACATATTTAAAATATCTTCCTTTCTCACATATCTCAGTAATAGAACCGAGGGCAACTCCTACTTGAGTTGGGGGCATGCAATCATGGAGTTCGCAGCGATCATCACCAACCAAACATCACCTAACGTCTGCACATTCCTGAGCAGAGTGCTGAAAATTCAGTCGCCTACCTCTTTTCAAAATCTTACTAAATGGCCAAAAATCATTAATGTCGAAACATAATTTACAATTTTTTTTAGTAGTTTGTACATGTTCTAAAGTAGTAATTAATAATAAATATTCATTGCTGTATTTTAATATTGGGCACTGTTTTAAATTAAGGTTTTAAACCTTGCAATTATTTTCTTCTTTCTTATTCATATATATATATATATAGATATATAGATATAGATATAATAACGACATAATTTTAATTTTTTCTAACAAACATAGATTATATATATTAGTCATCCACATACAAGCCTGTTTCGTTGTATCACAGCTTATCAGTGTGGCTAGACACATCCACTTGCTTATGGCCGGGAACGAAACTCGACTGATTTGGTGTCAGTCGGAGTCACTACTTCCTAAGCCATATGCTCATGGAACCAGAGAAGGGAAATTTTAACGTGTTGTATATAAGCAGTAAAGAGCACTCGAAATAGGACTCGCTAAAGTAAGCAATGGTGACATCAGCAAACAACTTTGCCCCAAAGGAAATTACTCGCAGAAAGAAAAACGAGTGGATGACTGAAGAGATTCTTGACATGATGCAAAGGAGGTAGAAAATGATATCAAGACATGGAATGGAGTACCGGGAACTACACAAGGAAATAAGGAGAAAATGCAGACAGGCTAAAGAGGAATGGCTCAATGACAAATGCGCAGAAGTAGAGAGATTGAGAAGGAATAATAAAACAGACGTGCGTAAAGAAATAAAAGGATCAACAGGATGTATAAAATCCAAGGATGGAACAATCATATTGGAGAAAGAAGAAATACTCCAACGATGGGAAGATTATATAAAAGATCTTTTCCACAACAAGAGAGCACAACCAATAATACACAAAGATGAGGACGGATTGGAAATATTCAAATGTGAAGTGGAATCTGCAATAGCCAAAATGAATAGAAACAAAGCAGCTGGATCAGACGGCTTGATCATAGAGCTGCTGATAGCCCTGGAAGAATTTGGCATAGAGAAAATTACAGAATAAATGAAATTTATAATAGAGGTGTAATCCCAAATGACCTCAGCAAGTCAATCTTTATAGCACTGCCCAAGAAGCCAGGAGCAAACGAGTGCGAACTCTACAGAACCATCAGTTTAATGAGCCATATAACAAAATTGATCGTCCGAATCCTGATGAATAGAGTGAGAAGCAGAATCAGGCCAGAGATAGGACAAGAACAGTGTGGTTTCGTTAAAAACACTGGAACAAGGAATGTCATATCTATGATTAGGATGCTCTCTGAAAGGGCAATACAAGTGAAGAAGGACCTGTGCTTTATTGATTATGCGAAGGCGTTTGACAAAATACGCCACAAAGAATTGATGGAGATGCTCGGCAACCTTGACATATTTGGGAAAGACTTGAGAGTAATCAAGAATCTTTACTGGCAGCAAACCGCTTGTATATGGATAGGTAATGAATTCAGCAGATATACAAAGAATTAAAGGGGCGTAAGACAAGGATATGTCTTTTCACCCGATCTGTTCAATTTGTACAGCGAGAATATTTTGAGGACCCTAGATGTTATGCCTGGATTTGTCATTGGAGGCCACAATTTAAACAACCTAAGGTATGCAGATGATACAGTGCTGATAGCAGACACAGAAAGGAAACTACAAGACAGAAGGTAGCTGAAGAAAGTAACAAGTTACAAATAAACTGCAAGAAAACCGAATGCATGGTCATCACTAAAAAGGGCAACCCAAGATGCCAAATACAGGTCGGGAATACTAGAATCAAGCAGGTACAAAAATTTAAATACCTGGGAAATGTTATAACAGAAGACGGAAAGGGCGACACAGAGATCCGAAAGCGAATTGGCAGGGCGAAAGAAGCATTCCAGAAGTTGAGTAAGGTATTAAGAAACAGGACAATTTCGCTAGAAACAAGATGCCCGCCGCGCGAATCACGTGACAGCTTTAAAAAAAAACTCTCCTTTTCAAAAAATAAAAAAAAACAAAAAAACCCTAAAACGAAAAATTCATTACAGTCAAACATGAGAACATAACAACAGCAGAAAAATAACATCCTTGAAAATGGCCTGTGAAGAGGCTGAAAGCAGTTGAAAAGTCGAAAAGTTATGGAACATTTTTTTGCATTCTTTATCTTCTGCCAAAAAGAAACATGTAAGAATACTGGTTAAATAAAATAATATAAAAAATACTAAATCTTCCTTGTCGGTCGTTTTTAACGAAAAATGTTTAAATGAAAGATTGTTACCCAAATACACACACACACACACACACACACACACACACACACACACACACATATATATATATATATATATATATATATATATATATTTACGCCCTCACACCCTGATTGAGCACTCTGGAAGAGTGGTAGACTTTGTAAACAGTAGCTACTCCAGCATTTACGCACCGCTCATTCGATAATGAATTGGAGCAGGCTAGCTATTGGGCGTGTTTATACGCGCTAAAAAGCCTGCCTTTAATCTAGGGACGCTCGTGTCCTAAGGGTAGAATCGCCGACTGACGCCAATTCGGTCGGGTTTCAATCCTGGGTTAGGAAGCGACCGGAGTCTAAGCCGTACTGATGAGCTGTAATACAGCGAAACAGATCTGTCTGCGGATGACTATAGTGTATATATATATATATTCTTAATTAATTTTATGAAAAAGAAGACGACAAAGCTGAAACGAAGCAAAGTCTTGCAAGAAATCAAATCAAAGGAAAATTTATATTTGCTATTCCTGCCACCTCTTTTTTTCTGCCTTGACATTAAATACCCAACACGAACTTGAATAACTGGTAAAAAACATCGTTAATGGACCAACTGATAAATAAATAAAAGTCAACAGCAGGAATGTCAGACCGATCTACACAGGCGGATATATCTAGGCGGCAAATATTTGTACGACTTGTGCTGCTTTTATGTAAACAAGTGTTTAAATTGAGGGAATATGCGCAGATATGCATTTAGATGTTGTTGTTATTAAATGTATAAACTTCTTAAACGTCATCATGGCTGTTGTAGCCTCATTCTGAAGTTGGCCTGTTTAAAATGTCTCTGTGCTTTTCAATCGGTTATTCGCTATTAGCTGGATCAGGATGACATTAAAAAAGCTTATTAACTATTGTCTGGTTATTTTAAGCAATCCTCAACCAACTTTTATTATTATCTTATCGCCAATCTTCAGGAAGGAAGGCGAATACACTCAGCGGTCCGAACAACTAATGAAAGATATTAACTCTTCTTTAATTTACAGAAGGTATCTATCTGATTTATTCAACAAGCAGGATACGATCAGAAAAGTACAGAACAGAACACATTAACAGAATCCATGGCAGCCGGTTTACAAGAGATTAAAAAAAAACACACTGTATGGAAAAGCTCATCTTCTCAGGAAAGCATTATCAATGTAAAGAAAAATAATGTAACGTCTGATGTTTTTTGCCTTTTGAAAAGGCATATGCCTATGTATTTACTTATCTTGTTCTTGGTTTCGCGAAAATGGAATAATAAGGAATTATACTAAACCGGAGTTCGAATTCCAGTTGAATTCATTGCATTCACTTACGCACAAATACCCTTGGAAAAGGTATTAATCCATCTCTTCCTACCAAATATGGGTTAAATAACAGGACAGATTGGGTTCTATAGCTTTGGCTGGCAACCAGTCTACCGCAGAAAGCAATGGCAAACTACTGCGGGATAATCTTTTGCCCAGTCAGTCATGTGTCTTTCGAGACATGATCGCCCAAGCGTGTTTCACGTATGGCACTTAACTGACTGACTGACTAAACCGGATGCTAAATAATAATAATAATAATAATAATAATAATAATAATAATAATGATAAATGACCTACCGCTGCACAAACCATAGCTTTTATGACTTCTGATGTTAAACGATTGAAATTGCTAACATGTTGTCTTAGTGAATTAAGACTGACTGCAATAAATAGATCCATTCGGCCCCATAATTTTGCTTGTCAGTCGTCTGACAATAACCAGTTGCCATGTTCCCTAGGGGTTGGGGCACTGTCCATCTCTCTATATATGAAGAGGAATTATGAAGGAGCATGATGATTCATGTTTCGATATATTTTTTTTTAAGTTTGAAGGATGAGGTAGCTAATTCAACTTGCGGGTCACATCCAGATATTTGCGAGTACACACAATTATAAACATTCAGAACGAAATAGGTTACCCGATATGAAGTCATTTCTTAATGGGCCTCACCCTCTGCAAGGTTATACGCTTGTCTTATCAAGACTAGCCATACTTGGCTGAGATGCATGTGCTTCGCATACTTTTATCAGACTGATTATCATGATGGGTATATTGGCTACGTAGTTGTGGTGCAGTGGATATCGTCTCGGAACGTAAAATCGGAGAGCCGAGTTCGATTCCAGTTGAAGTCGTTGCATTTACTTACACACAAATACCTTTGGGAAAGATATTAATCCGTCTTTTTTCCTTCTAGCTATGCATAAATATCAGGTTCTACAGCTTTGGTTGGCAACTAATCTAATGTAAAGTAATGGCAACCTACTGCGGGAAAATCTTCTGCCTGGTCAGTCGTGTCTCGGAAAAGACACATGAAAAAAACAGTGAATGCTGGACAATCTCCTTGCAGATGAAAAAGAAACTCGGAGCAAGAGAAATGTGGTTCTACAGAAGGATGCTGAGAATAGTATGGTCCAAACATGTAAGCAACGAGGTTTCACACAAAATAGAAACAATAAGGAACTTTATACTTAACATCAGGAAGAGACTGTTGACATAGAGTACATAAAGAGGAAAAAAGGCTTGAAAATATTGATACTCACAGGATAAACCGAAAGCAAGAGGAACAACAACTATATGGCTGTTATATCCCGGAAGGAGATAAAAAGAGAAAGAATAGTGCAAGAAATAATTCTTAACACTGAGGATAAATGAATAGAGATTTATTATACCTCAGTACAATAAACCAAATACACGTACACCAACGAACAGTTAACAAGAATAACATTTAAGAAGACAATGTCTCTGTATAGGACGTTTGCGTCCGTCTTGTGAAGAATGCATCCGTCTACTGACGTATAACGCTCGTCTAATGACGATGGCGGTATTTACCAACCTTCCCACGTAAGGCTAGATGTGACACAAGGTCTTTTTATTGTGGGTCTTCCCGGCCATATAGCCAGGCTAAAAAATATCTGTCTATTTTTCTCCAGTCGTGATTCTACTCTTCGGCGGAACTACGACTGCTAGAAAGCAAAGAGCGCTCTCCTTCCGAAGGCAGAGGGCTTGACAGTGCATAGAGCCGTCAGTCTAGTGACGATGGCATTATTTAGCTGTCCCTCCCAGTAAGGGCAACATATGACACACGGTCAGTTTATATCTGGGCTTTCCGGGCTATATGGCCCAGCCAAAAAATGTCTGTCTATTATTCCCCAGTCGTGCTTCCACCCTTCGGTGTAATCACAACTGGGTTATTGCTCTCCGCTCGGAAGCCTAGAGCGCCCTCTACCCGAAGGCAGCGGGCTGACAGTCTCATCGAGCCGTCTAGTGACGATGGCTCTCGTCTAAGGTCGATGACTCTCGTATAATCACGATAGCTCTCGTATAATCACGATGGCTCTCGTATAATCAAGATGGCTCTCGTATGATTACGAAGACTCTCGATCAATCTATAATTCGTTCTAGTCCCAGTCTTTTATAACACGGGTCATACCCATTCCTGGGTAGGACAGGATATTTCACTACAACAATAGCGAACATGAGTAGATGTGTGGCGGAATACGGTTTAGAAGAGACAACAAAAAGATAAAATTTGTTAAGAGCTACAAAAAACAGGAAGTCGTGGAGAATCATGACTGCCAACATCCTGAAAGGACACTGCACTTGGGAGGAAGAAAAGTCAAGTGGGTGTGCTGGGCTAATGAAAACATGTGCTAATGAATAGCACGACTTAAATCTTTCGTTACATAACATTACATTTTATTTTAATCTAATACTTTGTCAGTTACAGCTTACGACCTATGCATTGTGGTGCAGTGGATATCGGCTCGGAAAGAGAAATCGGTGAGCCGAGTTCGAATTCCAGTTGAACATCCTACATTCACTTAAGCACTGGTACCCTTGGGAAAGGTATTAATCCTCCCTTCCCTCCAGTTATGGGTTAGATAACAAAGGTTGGACTTGGGGACCCTACCCTTAAAAACAAATCCCAATGAATCTTGATACTCGAAAAGAAAAATGTATTACAAGACACAAAACTTATATAAACAACAATAAATTGTTGAAAGAAAAAGGTATTACCAGCAATAAATAAATAAAGTTTAGTTGGCAATAAATGACCCGCCGAGGTTGATTTGCCATAAAAACGAAATAACCAACAGTTACACTCGGCCAGTGTGTGATGCTCAGTTTCGAACCCTGGTGTACGACATCTGTGAAGCTGCCAAACTCCTCCCTCAGGAGCGGTTCCTTAATAAGACTTTATCGTACTTTTGGCTCCTACGCTTTCAAAACCGGATGCACTTGTAAGGTCACGTGCTTCTGCATTCGGCGGCTGGGAATAACCCGAAGTCAGTTCACTGTTGCACTTTGCATCTTTATCTAGTTTGATACTGAGTGCAATGTCTATTCTGGGGTCAAGCGACTGCTGTATGTAAAAAGAAAAAAAAGAAGAACAAATGTTTGTCTTAAAATAATACACAGAATTATCTGGGATGTTGTGATTTAAACAGATCACCCAATCGAGGCCAGAGGATTGTGTCATCCAATGCATGCTAGAAAACCAGATCACTCAATCCAGGCTAGAAGACCGGTCAGCTGTTCTAGACCAGAAGACCAGGTCACCCAATTCAGGGTAAACAAACAGATCACCCAATCCATGCCGTTAATAGTTAATAGTTAACAAGTGGTATATATCAGTGGATTTTAATGTTTCGGAAGACTACATTTATTTAAAGGAAAAAGATAAGAATCTGGTCTTAGCAGAGAACTGATGAAGATGTGGAACGTGATGATGAGAGTCGTACCAATCTTTATCAGAGCGCTGGGAACAGTCCTTAAGAAACTAGCAAAACAGCTGGAGGATCTAGAAATGAAAAGCAGGATTTAGAAAACATCCACGTAACACAGGAGAGAGTCCAGAAATATCGATGGGACTTGCTGTCTCTTGATCTCCAGTGACAGCTACCAGTTTCTCCTGGAAGAGTACAATCTGAGAGTACAAATAATAATGATAATAAAGAATACTGATGAAAGTCCTGGAATATTGGGGAAACTTACTGTCACTTGATCTCCAGTGGAATGCACTCGTTGCTGTTAATGCGAAAACCCGAGTGAAAATAATAAGCGTGATAAAGATGTTATTAGAAACAAGAACAAAAACAACAACAGCAACAACAACAACAACAACAACAACAACAACAATAATAATAATAATAATAAATAAATAAATAAATAAATAAATAAATAAATAAAACACAAAAATATGAAAACTACATGCGTAAAACTCCAAGCGATTCTCGATTAAATATACGTAGCCTGGAGGACGTAAGTTTCACCTTAACGAAAATTACTTTCAGAAAGGTGAAGGTAAGACATTCATTAATAACTTGAATTATTCATTGAGTCTGTTTGCTCACCTGGTGGTGGGGAGGTGGGGAAGCGTTGAGACTTCGCATTCGACCTCTTTATCACTTCTCACCTCGAACATACAAAAGTGGATTCCATTTTCAAAGCCAAATACCTGGCGAATTTTGTGATTGCCAACTTCCAGTTTGGCGCGAACAGAAACTCGTCTGCATTTATCATCGTAAAACATTTTACAGTTTTATTTTCGCAAGGATCATAATCATCATTATGATTATCCTTTTAACAAAAAAATATTATTATTATTATTATTATTATTATTTGAATCTTTTCGGTTGTTTTACGATCTGTCTCCAATTTTCAGCCAGAAACATCAAGAGGTTGGAAGCAAAATATAATGAGTGTTAGTAGAATTGATATGTAGCTGACATTCCCGGCATCATTTTCCTTCATTATATGATGCCATTGAAAAGTATACAGTACTTTAAGTTTTCATTAAAATATGTATGTGTATGTACAAATAAAACTTACATTGTTGTTGTTGTTGTTGTTGTTGTTATTATTATTATTATTATTATTATTATTATTATTATTATTACAAGGATATACAAGACATGCGCATCATATCCTCTGCTTGCGATAGGGTTACAGGTTGTTGTTGGTATTATTATTATTATTATTATTATTATTATTATTATTATTATTATTATTATTTCCTTTTTCATTATAATTCGATTTCTGCTATGGTTGCACTACATACCAAGTCTTCAGGAAGATCTAAGGCAGGTCGTGGTGTGTTGTTATGGCTCCATTCCATTTATATATATATATATATATATATATATATATATATATATATATATCCCTAACATCCCTAGCGTTACATAGACAAAGTTCTCCTTAATGTGTTTGCTGTACTTAATAAGACAATTTGTTCTATATATCTTAAACTGGAGTTTCCAGGGATTCTTTCAATGTTTTTTCTCCCCCCCCCCCCCATTTTTTATCATTCCAAGTGCACCAACTATCACTGGTACGATTCTTGTTTTAAATTTACACAGTTTTTCTATTTCAATTTCCAAGTTTTTATATTTTGACAGTTTCTCAAATTCCTTGGTTGCTATGTTACAATCCGCTGGACAAGCCATATCAATTAATAGACAAGTTTTCTCTTTCTGGTTTTTAACAATAATGTCCGACCTATTTGCTTCAAATTTTCTGTCTGTATAGAAGGTGTAATCCCATAGAATGGTGACATCTTCTATTTCTGTAACCGGTGAAGTGTTTTATTACATATTTTCCATAGTTTTTGCACATTGTCCAATGTAAATATTGTCCCACTCTATCGTGAGGATTTTTATATTCATTTGGGGCAAGTACAGAACATCCTGAGATTAGATAGCCTATCGTTTCTTGGTATTTACCACAGAACCTGCATTTTGGATCCACATTATTATGTATAATATTTGCCTGAAAGTTTCTAGTGAAAAGATTTTGGTTTTGCCTTGCAAGAATAAAGCCTTCAGTCTCAGACTTTAATCCAGATGCACGTAACCATCGATGAGTATTAACTTTATCAACATTGGGTTTATTAGCACGTTTTGGACATTGGTTATGCAGAGGTTTGTCTTGCCAGCGTTGTTTCATCTGTTCAAGAGTTTTATCTTTGGCTTTCATTTTCATATTTTTGCTGCAATAGTTGGTTCTTGGCTTCTGTTTTGCCTTTCTACAGAATCTACTAAATGTAAATCTTGTTTGTATTTACTGCCTTGTTTTATCATTGAATATTTTTTCTTTCTGTTTTCATGTTGTTGGACTAAATGTATCATCCAGTCATTTGTTGTTTCTATGTATGTTAGTAAGCCAATAGTTGTTGTCTTGTATGACAATTCTAGCTGAATAAGACCTCTTCCACCTTCTTTACGGGGTATGTATAGACGGTCTACATCAGCCTTTGGATGATGCATCTTATGCTTAGAAAGAAGCTTTCTTGTTTTAGAATCCATTCGCCTGATGTTTAGAGTCCAGTTTAAAATGTTGAAACTATATTAGACAACTGGGATTGCAAGGCTATTAATGGTCATAATTCTGTTCTGAGAATTCAATTCAGTTTTTAATATCAGTCGTAGCCTTCTGTAGTACTCTTTACGCACTATTTCTTTCATTTTTTTATGGTGAATTTTTTCACTCTCATTTACACCTAGGTATTTATAAGCTTCCTCTGGCTTTAATTCTTTTATTGTTACAGCAGTGTCTTTTATTATTATTATTATTATTATTATGTCATTTTTCATCATATTTCGATTTCTGCTTTGGTCTCACTACCAACCAAGTCTGCGGGGAGACCTAAGGCAGGTAGTGGCGTGTTGTTATGGCTCCATTTCATGTTTTTCTATCTTCCCTATCATCTCCAGTATTACATAGATAAAGTTTTCCTTAGTGTGTGGGCTGTACTTAATAAGACAATTTTTTGTATGTCTCTTAAGCTGGGGTTTCCAGGGATTCTTTCAATGTGTTGTTTTGTTCCATTTTATATCATTCCAAGTTTTATATCACTGGCACAACTCTTGTTTTCAATTTCCACATTTTTTCTATTTCAATTTCCAGGTCTTTATATTTTGACAGTTTTTCAAATTCCTTGATTGCTATGTTACAATCCGCTGGACAAGCCATATCAATTAATAGACAAGTTTTCTCCTTCTGCTTTTTAACAATAATGTCTGGCCTGTTTGCTTCAATTTTTCTGTCTGTGTAGATGGGGTAATCCCATAGAATGGTTACATCTTCTATTTCTGTAACCGGTGCTGGGTGATGTTCATACCAGTGTTTGCCTACAGCTTTTCCATAATGTTTGCATATTGCCCAATGTAAATATTGCCCAACTCTATCGTCGCGATTTTTATATTCATTTGGGGCAAGCACAGAACAGCCTGAGATTAGGTGGTCTATTGTTTCTTGGTGTTTATCACAAAACCTGCATTTTGGATCCATATTATTATGCATAATATTTGCCTGAAAGTTTCTCGTGAAAAGACTTTGGTCTTCTGCTGCAATAATAAAGGCTTCAGTTTCGGACTTTAATCCAGATGTACGTAACCATCGATGAGTATTAACTTTGTCAACATTGGATTTATTGGCACGTTCTGGATATTGGCCATGCAGAGGTTTGTCTTGCCAGCGCTGTTTCATCTGTTCAAGAGCTTTATCTTTGGCTTTCATTTTCATATTCTTTGCCGCAATAGTCGGCTCTTGGCTTCCGTTCTGCTTTTCTACAGAATCTACTAACTGTAAATCTTGTTTGAATTTACTGCCTTCTTTTATTATTGAATATTTTTTCTTTCTTTTTTCATGTTGCCTTACTAATTGTATCATCCAATCCTTTGTTGTTTCTATGTATGTTAGTAAGCCAATAGTTGTTGTCTTGTATGACAATTCCAGCTGAATAAGACCTCTTCCACCTTCTTTACGGCGTATGTATAGACGGTCTACATCAGCCTTTGGATGATGCATCTTATGCTTAGAAAGAAGCTTTCTTGTTTTAGCATCCATTCGCCTGATGTCGTTTAGAGTCCAGTTTAAGATGTTAAAGCTATATTGGACAACTGGGATTGCAAGGCTATTAATGGCCATAACTCTGTTCTGTGAATTTAATTCAGTTTTTAATATCATTCGTAGCCTTCTATAGTACTCTTTACGCACTATTTCTTTCATTTTTTTATGGTGAATGTTTTCGCTCTCATTTACACCTAGGTATTTATAAGCTTCTTCTGGTTTCAATTCTTTTATTGTTACAGCAGGGTCTAAGCTAATTGAGGATGTTTCTTGTATTGATCCACGTAAAACTGTAGCTTTAGCACATTTATTCAAATTAAATTTCATTCCAATGTCTTCGCTGAAGCATTTTACGGTTTGCAGAAGACCTTCCAGCTCATTATCATTCTTAGCATATAACTTTAAGTCATCCATGTAAAATAGATGGCTTATTTTCTTTTGGCCTATTTTATAACCACATTTTGTCTTATTAAGTTGACTGGTTAGTGCTATTAATGATATGCAGAATAGTAAGGGAGATAAAGAATCACCTTGAAATATACCTCTTTTGATGTTTATTTCATCAGACTTATAGGTTCCATTTATATGATTGAGGTAAAGGGTTGTTTTCCATATAGACATGCACTGTTTGATGAAATTGATGATGACGGGCGATATCTTGTATATATTTAAAGTCTTTAAAATCCAGGAATGTGGCAAACTATCGAATGCCTTTCGATAGTCTATCCAGGCTGTACTAAGATTTTTCTTAGTACTGTAGCAGTTTTCCAGGATCATTTTGTTAATCAGCAATTGGTCTTTACATCCATAACAGCCACGTTTGCACCCTTTTTGTTCAAGCGGTATCATGTCATTTCTTTCTAAGAATAAATATGTCTGTTTTGTTAAAATAGATGTTAATAGTTTATATGTTGTCGGAAGACATGTAATTGGTCTGTAGTTTTTCGGGTTGTTTGTGTCACCATTCTTGGGTAGAAGAAATGTAATTCCTTTGGTCATCCATGCAGGAATTTTAGTGGGATCGTCAACCATTTCTTGAAGTTCTTTGGCTAGTTTTTTATGTGCTGCATTTAAATAATATAGCCAAAAGTTAGGAATTTTATCTATGCCTGGGAATTTCCAATTGTGTGTTTTTTTTAGTGCATATTTAACATCATCTTCTGTAATTCCAGACCATGTCTGTTCGGGTTTATTTTTCATTCGTTCTATCTCTTGCGTAATCCAATGTACTTCCTTGCTAAGTTCTTTAGGGCAAGCCCATATCTTTTCCCAGAACTGTGTGACTTCTTCCATTCTGGGGGGTACTGTCACTTCAATTCTTTTTTTACCTATTTCCCTGTAAAATCTCTTTGTATCAGTCTGAAAAATCTTGTTTTCTCTGTAAAATCTTGCTCTTTTTTCATAGCGTCTTATTCTTTGAGCCTTCAGTTGGATTTTTTGCTTTATTTTTTCTTTATTTGATAAGACGTCATTTTCATTCTTGATGTTATATTTTTTTACGGCTCTTCTGCTTTTCCTAGTTCTTACATTTATTCCTCTACTCAGTTCATCCAATATTGATAATTCACTTCTAAGTTGTTCTATTTCTTTTTCTATTTTTCTTTTCCAAGGTGGAACTTCACGTCTACGAGACTGCCTTGTTTTTATTTTGATATTTAATTTTTTTGTTGCTGCTGTTGCTGATGCATATATTATTTCGTTAAGATTTGTATGAGTGTCTTCATCCAGTATTGATTTCAGTGCTGCATTGTAGAGTTTAATAGTTCGGAGGTTATGTTTTGTTGGTAGTAATTTTGGGAGCTGTTCACGTTCCTCCATTGTAATATTTTGTATTTGACTTAGATGGTTTTTTATTTCTATCTTGGCTTCCTGTATATTGTTCTTATTTTCCGTCAAATAATTATCTTCGATGTGTTCTGAACTCGTTTTATTTTTGTCTTTTAACTGACTCAGACTCAGATCACACCTTTCCAGCACTTTTAAATTCACATCATTATCTTCGCAGTGATTTGCGTGTTTCACGGTTTCTACATTATGACCTGTGGCTTGTTTGATGTTATTACATATTATTTCTGATTCCGGTTTCTTTTCATAATTTGTTGATTCGTCTCTTCTTGTTACAATTCTTTTAATTTCATTAATTTCAGCCTCTGTCAGTCGGTTATTACGAATAATGTACCTACGTACATTGGCTAATTTATTTTCGTCAATATACTTTCTATTTGCTTGACCAACTTTTTCACGCCAAATGTCATATGTTTGGCGAGTCACGTTTTTTTGAGGTTTGAGTAACGCTTCATGAAATGCAGTCATAACGACTTTGTACTCCTCACGAGACCATTTTATTTTTTCTTTCTTTAAATATACGGTTGTAGATCTAGCTGGTGAATTTTCAGGACCAACGTTAGGATTATCCTGGTTGTGGGGACCTGAAGATTCATTCTTTGTGTAGGAGTTTGTTCCTATGGCAGATTTTTCGACCTCAGGTAGGTTCCCTCCTGAAGGACGGGCTCCCTGTTTATCCACTGGAAGAGCCATACTGGACTTTTTATTTCTATTTGTATTTTTCATGTTTTTCCCACGTGTGACGCACGGGTCCAAAAGTCCACCCAAAGTTGCCCGGCACGTTGGGTAACGGTCTTTTACAAACAGGGTCCCGAAGCCTGTAGGGGATCGTTTGTGACCTCATAACGTAGTAGCCATTCACTCCTCGGCACGATTAACACCTTGAGTTGCGGGTTGTTGTTCGGAGTTTTCCTTCTCCTAAATGGGCTGCCATGCAACATCTGACATATACGCGATTGGAATTCAAGGAGAAAGACGCTGGTTAAAAAAAAACAAAAAACACTTTGGCCTAGCAACGGCTCAACGAAACAACACATCAATACTAGAGTATTTTGTTAAAAAAAAAAAAATTTATGAAATATCGACAGCTAAAGGAAATATAATACGGATGATTTTATTTAGGTTCATTTAAAGAGCAAATAGATAAATTAATTAAAATAAAACAGAATTTCATTAAAAAAAAAAAAAATCCTGTTTATATTAAAACAGAATTTCATATTGAGAAAAGGAAAAATTCAAATAGAGAGACGCTGGTTGAAAAAAAAAACAAAAAACAAAAAAACAAACATACTTGGGCGTAACGGTCGATCAACGGAAAAAAAAATGTAATAATTTGTTCGTCCACTCTATCATTTATTTTTTCAATAAAGTCGCTGGTCAAAAATAGGGTTATCAGAATAAGATAAATTAAATAAGTAAATTAAATCAATAGATAAATAAAAATAAATATATCAATAAATACGCAGACTTTCTATAAAATAATACCATATAAATTGTTTTTCATCGGATTTAATTTATTTTCTTGTTTTGTTTTGTTTTTAAGAAAATTATAATAGTTAAAAAAAAAATTTAAAAAAATTTCGATAATATCTAAAGAAAAAAAATCCTGTTTATATTAAAACAGAATTTCATATTGAGAAAAAGAAAAATTCAAAGAGAGAGACGCTGGTTGAAAAAACAAACAAACTTGGACGTAACGGCCGTTCAACGGAAAAAAAAACATCACTGCACTTATTATTATTATTATTATTATTATTATTATTATTATTATTATTATTATTATTATTATTATGTCATTTTTTCATCATATTTCGATTTCTGCTTTGGTCTCACTACCAACCAAGTCTGCGGGGAGACCTAAGGCAGGTCGTGGCGTGTTGTTATGGCTCCATTTCATGTTTTTCTATCTTCCCTATCATCCCTAGCATTACATAGATAAAGTTTTCCTTAGTGTGTGGGCTGTACTTAATAAGACAATTTTTTGTATATCTCTTAAGCTGGGGTTTCCAGGGATTCTTTCAATATGTTGTTTTGTTCCATTTTTTATCATTCCAAGTGCACCTACTATCACTGGCACAACTCTTGTTTTCAATTTCCACATTTTTTCTATTTCAATTTCCAGGTCTTTATATTTTGACAGTTTTTCAAATTCCTTGATTGCTATGTTACAATCCGCTGGACAAGCCATATCAATTAATAGACAAGTTTTCTCCTTCTGGTTTTTAACAATAATGTCTGGCCTGTTTGCTTCAATTTTTCTGTCTGTGTAGATGGGGTAATCCCATAGAATGGTTACATCTTCTATTTCTGTAACCGGTGCTGGGTGATGTTCATACCATTGTTTGTTTACAGCTTTTCCATAATGTTTGCACATTGCCCAATGTAAATATTGCCCAACTCTATCGTCGCGATTTTTATATTCATTTGGGGCAAGCACAGAACAGCCTGAGATTAGGTGGTCTATTGTTTCTTGGTGTTTATCACAAAACCTGCATTTTGGATCCATATTATTATGCATAATATTTGCCTGAAAGTTTCTAGTGAAAAGATTTTGGTCTTGTGCTGCAAGAATAAAGGCTTCAGTTTCAGACTTTAATCCAGATGCACGTAACCATCGATGAGTATTAACTTTGTCAACATTGGATTTATTGGCACGTTCTGGATATTGGCCATGCAGAGGTTTGTCTTGCCAGCGCTGTTTCATCTGTTCAAGAGCTTTATCTTTGGCTTTCATTTTCATATTTTTTGTCGCAATAGTTGGCTCTTGGCTTCCGTTCTGCTTTTCTACAGAATCTACTAACTGTAAATCTTGTTTGAATTTACTGCCTTCTTTTATTATTGAATATTTTTTCTTTCTTTTTTCATGTTGCCTTACTAATTGTATCATCCAATCCTTTGTTGTTTCTATGTATGTTAGTAAGCCAATAGTTGTTGTCTTGTATGACAATTCCAGCTGAATAAGACCTCTTCCACCTTCTTTACGGCGTATGTATAGACGGTCTACATCAGCCTTTGGATGATGCATCTTATGCTTAGAAAGAAGCTTTCTTGTTTTAGCATCCATTCGCCTGATGTCGTTTAGAGTCCAGTTTAAGATGTTAAAGCTATATTGGACAACTGGGATTGCAAGGCTATTAATGGCCATAACTCTGTTCTGTGAATTTAATTCAGTTTTTAATATCATTCGTAGCCTTCTATAGTACTCTTTACGCACTATTTCTTTCATTTTTTTATGGTGAATGTTTTCGCTCTCATTTACACCTAGGTATTTATAAGCTTCTTCTGGTTTCAATTCTTTTATTGTTACAGCAGGGTCTAAGCTAATTGAGGATGTTTCTTGTATTGATCCACGTAAAACTGTAGCTTTAGCACATTTATTCAAATTGAATTTCATTCCAATGTCTTCGCTGAAGCATTTTATAGTTTGCAGAAGACCTTCCAGTTCATTAGCATTCTTAGCATATAACTTTAAGTCATCCATGTAAAATAGATGGCTTATTTTCTTTTGTCCTATTTTATAACCACATTCTGTCTTATTAAGTTGACTGGTTAGTGCTATTAATGATATGCAGAATAGTAAGGGAGATAAAGAATCACCTTGAAATATACCTCTTTTGATGTTTATTTCATCAGACTTATAGGTTCCATTTATATGATTGAGGTAAAGGGTTGTTTTCCATATAGACATGCACTGTTTGATGAAATTGATGATGACGGGCGATATCTTGTATATATTTAAAGTCTTTAAAATCCAGGAATGTGGCACACTATCGAATGCCTTTCGATAATCTATCCAGGCAGTACTAAGATTTTCCTTTGTACTGTAGCAGTTTTCCAGGATCATTTTGTTAATTAGCAATTGGTCTTTACATCCATAACAGCCACGTTTGCTCCCTTTTTGTTCAAGCGGTATCATGTCATTTCTTTCTAAGAATAAATATGTCTGTTTTGTTAAAATAGATGTTAATAGTTTATATGTTGTCGGAAGACATGTAATTGGCCTGTAGTTTTTCGGGTTGTTTGTGTCACCATTCTTGGGTAGAAGAAATGTAATTTCTTTGGTCATCCATGCAGGAATTTTAGTGGGATCGTCAACCATTTCTTGAAGTTCTTTGGCTAGTTTTTTATGTGCTGTATTTAAATAATATAGCCAAAAGTTAGGAATTTTATCTATGCCTGGGAATTTCCAATTGTGTGCTTTTTTTAGTGCAAATTTAACATCCTCTTCTGTAATTCCAGCCCATGTCTGTTCGGGTTTATTTTTCATTCATTCTATCTCTTGCGTAATCCAATGTACTTCCTTGCTATGTTCTTTAGAGCAAGCCCATATCTTTTCCCAGAACTGTGTGACTTCTTCCATTCTGGGAGGGTGGGGGACTGTCACTTCAATTCTTTTTTTACCTATTTCCCTGTAAAATCTCTTTGTATCGGTTTGAAAAATCCTGTTTTGTCTGTAAAATCTTGCTCTTTTCTCATAGCGCCTTATTCTTTGAGCCTTCAGTTGGATTTTTTGCTTTATTTTTTCTTTAGTTGATAAGACTTCATTTTCATTTCTAATGTTGTATTTTCTTTCGGCTCTTCTGCTTTTCCTAGTTCTTACATTTATTCCTCTACTCAGTTCATCCAGTACTGATAGTTCACTTCTAAGTTGTTCTATTTCTTTTTCTATTTTTCTTTTCCAAGGTGGATCTTCATGTCTGCGAGATTGCCTTGTTTTTATTTTGATATTCAATTTTTTTGTTGCTGCTATTGCTGATGCATATATTGCTTCATTGAGATTTGTATGAGTGTCTTCATCCAAGATTAATTTCAGTGCTGCATTGTAGAGTTTAATAGTTCGGAGGTTATGTTTTGTTGGTTGTAATTTTGGGAGCTGTTCTCGTTCCTCCATTGTAATATTTTGTATTTGACTTAGATGGTTCTTTATTTCTACCTTGGCTTCCTGTATACTTTTCTTATTTTCCATCAAATAATTATGTTCGATGTGTTCTGAACTCGTTTTATTTTCGTCTTTTAACTGACTCAGTTCACACCTTTCCAGCACTTTTAAACTTACAGCATTATCTTCGCAGTGATTTGCGTGTTTCACGGTTTCTACATTATGACCTGTGTTTTGTTTGATGTTATTACTTTTTATTTCTGATTCTGATTCCGGTTTCTTTTCATATTTTGTTGATTCGTCTCTTCTTGTTACAATTCTTTTAATTTCATTAATTTCAGCCTCTGTCAGTCGGTTATTACGAATAATGTACCTACGTACATTGGCTAATTTATTTTCGTCAATATACTTTCTATTTGCTTGACCAACTTTTTCACGCCAAATGCCATATGTTTGGCGAGTCATGTTTTTTTGAGGTTTGAGTAACGCTTCATGAAATGCAGTCATAACGACTTTGTACTCCTCACGAGACCATTTTATTTTTTCTTTCTTTAAATATACGGTTGTAGATCTAGCTGGTGAATTTTCAGGACCATCATTAGGATTATCCTGGTTGTGGGGACCTGAAGATTCATTCTTTGTGTAGGAGTTTGTTCCTATGGCAGATTTTTCGACCTCAGGTAGGTTCCCTCCTGAAGGACGGGCTCCCTGTTTATCCACCAGAAGAGCCATACTGGACTTTTTATTTCTATTTGTATTTCTCATGTTTTTCCCACGAGTGACGCACGGGTCCAAAAGTCCACCCAAAGTTGCCCGGCACGTTGGGTAACGGTCTTTTACAAACAGGGTCCCGAAGCCTGTAGGGGATCGTTTGTGACCTCATAACACAGTAGCCATTCACTCCTCGGCACGATTAACACCTTGAGTTGCGGGTTGTTGTTCGGAGTTTTCCTTCTCCTAAATGGGCTGCCATAGACACGATTGGAATTCAAGGAGAAAGACGCTGGTTTAAAAAAAAAAAACCTTTGGCGTCGCAACGGCTAAACGAAACAAAACATCACTACTAGAGTATTTTGTTAAAAAAAAAAATATTAATGGAAAAAAGTTGACATACGTTTAAGTTTATTTGTGCTGTGAGATTTTTAAAAAAAATGTAATAATTATAATTATTATTATTATTATTATTATTATTATTATTATTATTCAGTGTGAGAGCAGCACGACAACAAAGTAACGCTGGTGTGGAAATAAACGAAGGCCAATATATCCATCACGACACCCAGTTTAAGTGTATACCGAGCACATACATCACAGCCAAATGTGAGTGATACGGTTATAGGTCTTTATTATTATTATTATTATTGCTGTTGTTGTTGTTGTTGTTGTTCTTCTTCTTCTTCTTCTTCTTCTTGTTTTCATTAGCACTAAGATCTTCGATTATTGGTGTGTTTTAATTAATTAAGTGAAAATAGCAGTTATTAAAAAAAAAAGTAGAAACACATAGGAGAAATAAAGAAAAATGAGGATGGAGATATTAAGAAAAGTATATTGTAGTTTCTATTTTTATTATAATGTTTATGTACATGTACAGATAAAATTTACATTATTATTATTATTATTATTATTATTATTATTATTATTTCCTCGGTATTCTGTTGCATATTCGTTTTCTTCCGGCTCCCAACCAGAGACCTAAGCTCAAAAATGGTTTATGATGTATTCCACTGATAAATAAAAAAGTAAAATAAAAAATAAAAAATGTATAAAAGAAAGAAAGATGAATATTGAACTATTAAGAAAAGTAAGAAAGAAAGAAAGAAAGAAAGAATATGGAAATAGCAGAAAGAAAAAAGAATAGGAAAATATCAACAAACAAACAAAAAAAAATGAATATGGAAATATCAAGAAAGGAAAATGATGAGGGCAAAATTAAGAAAGAAAGAAAGAAAGAAAGAAAGAAAGAAAGATGAGTATAGAACTATTAAAAAAGTAAGTGAGAAAGAAATTGTAGGGAAATATTAAGAAAGAAAAAATGAAAGAAACAAACAAACAAACAAACAAAAATTAGTATGGAAATATTAAGAAAGGAAGAAAGAAAAAAAGAAAGAAAGAAAATGGAAATATTAAGAAAGAAAAAATTGACTAAGGAAACATTGAGAAAGAAACAAACAAACAGAGAGAAATTATTAAGAAATAAACCAATCGCGGAGAGATGTTAAGATCATTGAGTCATTCTGGCGACAGGATAATTCCGTAGTGTCGGTTGAACGACGGTTATCGGGTTCACTCCTGTTTACGATGTATAAACAGTCGCATATATGAACAAACAGTACAACATACTAATTAATTTGTTCATAATAATAATAATTAGTAGTTGTGGTGATGGTGTTGGCGGTGGTGTTTATTGTAACAGTTACAAGCATAAAAATTAATCTGGTGAATCTATCATAAGGAGATTGAACTCAAATGACCCTGGATTTCTCTATTTTTTTCTTTCTCTAGGAAGTCCGAATGTAGACGCCTGTTCGTAGTACGTCTTAGAATTATTTACATGTTTTTATTTAAGGTGAGAGTTATGTAGATTCAGTATTCCTGGCAAAGAATATGCGTTGTGGTGTAATGCATATTCCGAATGAATTCATTTCATTCACTTACGCACAAATGCCTTTGATAAAGGTATTAATCCATCTCTTCTCCCTCCAGCTATGGGTTGAATAGCAGAAGGGATTCGATTCTAAAGCCTTTTTTGACAACCAGTCTACCGCAGAAAGTAACGGCAACCTAGTATGGGAAAATCTTCTGTCTAGTCTGTCATGTCTCTTTCGAGACATGATCGCCCGAGCGTGTATCACGTACAGCAATTAACAAAATGTTTCTGGTGTGCGTTGTGGTACAGTAGATGTCGGTCCAAACGAGAAATCCGAGAGCCGAGATCAAATTCCAGTTGAATTCGTTGCATTCACTTTTGTGGTGCAATGGATATCGACTCGGAACGACAAATCGGAGAGCCTAGTTCGAATTCCCGTTGAATTTCTTGCATTCACTTACCCACAAATACCATTGGGAAAGGTATTAATCCGTTTCTTCCCTCCAGTTATGGGTTAAATAACAAGACAGATTGGATTCTATAGCCTTGGCTGGCAACCAGTCTACCACAGAAAGCAATGGCGACCTACTACGGGATAATTTTCATCCCAGTCAGCCATGTCGCTTTCGAGACATGATCGCCCAAAGTGTGTATCACGTATGGCACTTAACTGACTAACCCTTGGGAAGGTATTAATCTGTCTCTTCTCTCTCCAGCTACGGGTTAAATAGCAAGACATATTGGGTTCTAGAGCTTTGGTTGGCAACCAGTCTACCGCAGAAAGTAGTGGCAACCTACTGCGGGAAAATCCTTTGCGCAGTCAGTCATGTCTATTTTCGAGACATGATCACCCAAGCGTATATCAAGTATGGCACCTAACTTGACTGGTTCTTGGCAACTGACCTTTCTAAAATATATTCTGGATTTTCTCTATTCATACCAACAGCTACTTTCAACTGTGATTGTATTATCTCATTATTTTTGTTTTCTTAACTAAAGCATTTTTAAAATAGCAGCTTTAATTTCTACAATATCTGACGTTTTAAAATGACGGCCATTTTAAATTAGTTTTGCCATTGCATTGTTTATATTTTCAACATGTATAATCCTTCCTTTTTAGCCTATACAATTAACTCTATTGTCACATGAAAAAAAGAATTTCACATTTTAAATCAATACAAGTGAAAAGTATTCCGCAAAAGTTCACACGCCCGTTACTGTAAAAATGACGGCCATATTTAAATAAATTTGCATTTACATTGGTTATATTTAACGCCTGAGTAACCTAGGATATTTAACCTGATCTCTCACACTCGCAAATGATATATTTCGTTATTATGCTGTTCACTTATTGGTGTCGAGTAATGCCTCCTGTTTCCATAACAACAGAATACTACATTACTTCAAATAGAGACGATCAGGATGAGTAAACGATAAATTTATAATTTCATATAATGTTTATTATACTCTCTATTATAATAATTGTGTATATATAGATATATATATATATATATATATATATATATATATATATATATATATATATATCATATGTCTAACCGTACTGATGAACTGTGATACAATGAAATAGGACTGTCTGCGGATGACTATATACGCTCTCGCCTGTCGATTGAGCACTTTGAAGAAATAGTAGACTTTAAAAACAGTAGCTACTCAACGATATTTAGGCATCGTTCTCCAGCAATGGGTTGAACACTCTTGGCTATTGGCGTTTGTATACATTGTGTATACAACACGCTAAAACCTGGCTTTCTCTAATGTGCGCCAATAGCATAGAGGTAGAACTGATGACAAACCGGTCAGGTTTCAACCTGGCTAAAAACCAAATTTCGAATCGTATTGATGAGCCGTGATACAGCGAAACAGGTCTGTCTGCAGATGACTATATGTTTGTTTGAACATTATTTTTAATCGATACGCGTATTTGAGTAGATATTCTGCTTTTAATTAAACAATATATTTATTTACATATTTCTACCTGCCTGATTATTTACGAGAAATTTTGTTACGAATATATATATATATATATATATATATATATATATATATATATATATATATTGTAATTTTGATGTTACAATGGGTTATGAAAGCATTATATCACTACGAAAAAAAAAATTCATCTTTCAAAATATTATTGTTCATCTTCGGATGGTATGTTAAAACAAATGGAGAAAATGACTTATTTTAGAAAATATAGAATTAATTAGTGGTTATTTAGAAAGTTAGGGCGGGGTGGTTGAAGAAAGTTAAACGAGATTAAGGTTGAACTATGAAGTTGAACATTTAGATCGTTTGAAGGTGAATTATGTCATGATAAAATGACACTATCACGTTCATGTAGAGAGAGAGAGAGAGAGAGAGAGAGAGAGAGAGGGAGAACGAGAGAGAGAGTGTGAGACAATAGCAAGGCAGCGTCGGCTCAATTCATTAGAGAGACAATAACGAGCAGCGTCGGTTCAGTTCATTCTCTTTACTACCAGTTATTAAACTTTACTACCTGTTATAAAATCCCTTGTCGCGTGTTTTCTCTTTAACAGTGCCATATTTTATTTTTTCACAATAATTATGTCGTCGAGTAGTGAAGAACATATATATATATATATATATATATATATATATATATATATATATATATATATATATTGTCTTGTAAAGCTCTACGTTATATCGAGCACTCTTTATAAAAGTAAACGCATGAACAGTGGGTTTAAAACCTACATGTTCCATAACTTTCTTACAATATATATATATATATATATATATATATATATATATATATATATATCCTGTGTCTTGCAATAAAGACCGTTGTACAATTATTTGTATATGTTTCCCTCCTGGTCACGCTCAGGGGTTTGGATTATCATTTTTTTATGTCTTAATGTAAGATACTCAATAGTTGGAACATCAATATATATGTTTCCGTCATTTTCGACGGCATATCGTTATAAATATTTTGCCGTCATTTTTGACCGCTCAGACCCACTCGTTTTGGAATAAATAAGTGTTTTTTTTATTATTATTAAAAGAGTTGGGTTGTCTCACTGATGATTCTGTTTCATTCTTTTGGATAAATCCGTGGTATTTTCTCAGGCACTGTCCAGCTGCTACTTCAGTCTTAGATGGTCTCCCCAGTTCGATACAGGAAGTCATCTCCTTGACAAACGACCATATTAAAGAATCGAACACCGGGTCTCATGATCTGAACGCTAATGTTGTTGTTTTTTTTTTTGTTTGTTTGTTTTATTTTTTTAATCTTATCTCAAGCATGGCAACAAAGCCACAAACAAGCAAAAAGTTAGTAAGTGTGAAATAATATAAGAAATCAGAAAGAATAATAAAAGAATAGAAATAAAAAATAAAAATAAATTTTTGAAGATTAAACTTGACTGGAAAGCAAATAGCCGAAATTGAGTTCCCTAAGCAGAACTGCAATAGAAGAAACTGTTATCATAGAACTTGCGGTTACAACTAGTCATTTTGACTGTAAAATGATATCTTGCCTCCAATCTAATACCACGCTTAATTTCATAGAGTCTAGATACGATAGAACAAAGCTAATTAGAAAAATTGCCATAGATGTATATATAGAAAATACAGAGGAAAGCTACATTACGGCGGTGGAAAAGAGACTGAAGCCAAAATGTCACGTCAGGACCAATAATATTGCAGATTCTCGTTTGAAATTAACAATAACTGCAAACAAAATCATAAACTAATCTTTATAAAAAGATAATAGGCAAGTTATAATTGAAGACCTCTATGTTATCAAGTTGAGTTAGATGTAATATCTTGTCTTGGGATCCAATCTTAATAATGAATGTATACATCTAAGAGTCAGTTCAGACCAAGAAGGGAGTATTGCCGCCATACTTGTACTCCTACTACTGTTCAATCCTTACTACCCAGTTTCGACAGAGTTAAAAAGCGGTTACGCGGCATTGTGGATGATGAATTATTCGGCAGCTCTTTTCTCACAGGCAATAAACCGCCAGCCTTTAACAACTCGATCCCTATTACTATGGCAGACGTTCGAACGAGTTATATGCCTTAGTCCCCCCCCCCGACAGCTTCGCTCTTCTCTGCTAAGAGAGAGAAAGAGCGAGAGAGAGAGAGAGATTGAGACAATAGCAATGCAGTGTCGGCTCAATTCATTAGAGAGACAATAACGAGGCAGCGTCGGCTCAGTTCATTCTCTTTACTACCAGTTATTAAACTTTACTATCTTTTTTCATGTGACAATAGAGTTAATTGTATAGGCTAAAAAGGAAGGATTATACATGAATATAAAAAAATCCAACGGGAATTAAAACTCAGCTCTCGGATTCACAATTCCGAACCATTTATCATTACATCCAAACTTACACTACCTGGTGTTCCCAAAAAGTCACGTATCTGTGTACTGATGCGACATAACCGATGCTTCAACGTGATGTAGCCGTAAGGCTCCACTCGGGCGGATACTCCCCAGAACAGTTACTTTGTAGAACTGCTGAGGGAATGCTTACCTGACAACTACAACCTTCGTCTCTTCAGGGTTAACTGATGACTATCCTACTAATCTTCTTAACACTTACTTTCCACTCTTACAATCTCACTGCACCCTGGGTATGACGATAGACTACATCCGGCAGCAGGGCTTTTGATTGAAAGATTTTAAGATGCGTCGAACCACCTCTTAATTGCTATTGTTTGACAGATCAACCCTGACCCGAGGCGGTAGCACCTATGAAAGTTTTAAAATATATTTTATGGTAAAAATATCATTTTCATAGTAAAAAATACCAGCAATAAATTTTTGTAAAAGAAATACTAATGTTTCCCTGAAAATTAAATTTCGTCAATAAATTACTTATAAATAGTTGATATACCGCTAAACAAACAATGTTACTCAATAATCCTCTACCTTGAGTGACCCTTGGGCCTTACAGTGGATGAACTATCAGTAAAAAAAAAAATTAATCATACGTATAATGTTTTTTTATCACCAGAGAAATAAGCTCGTCAGAGTAGAAGCCGTGAAAATACTTGTCGAAAAGACAGAGGGAAGCCACATCCCGACGATGAGAAAATGGCTGAAGTTGAGCTGACAAATTGAGATCGATTACATTGCAGATCCTCCTTTGAATTTTGTCGAGCACCCCGAGATGAATAACAGGAGCGCCCGACCAGATATGGCAACAGTATTTATTGCACGGACGAATGGTAGATTTGTATATGTACAAGATGGATTCTGAAGAGAAATTTCAGAATAAACTTGGAGTACATTCACATAACATACTTTTTGCACAACAGTGGCAATTTCTGTGTCTGTTAATGACACTGTTTCTTCTGTGTATCTAATGTTATTAACATTGAGACCGCCAATAAAGAATTCTTGCAGGTCATTTAATTCTCTTATGATTGCCTCACTTGCAACTTACACCTGCTAGCACGTAGAAAGGTGGTTAAAACGCGTTAGGAGATAAGACAGAACAGCAAATAAACAAAATTCCCTCTTCAGAGAACATTATTTATAGCCGAGTCACGAATAAATGTATGTGGGTACAGAGGAAAACGCAAGGAATCCACTGAATAAATCAAAATCCTCTTTGCAAGTTGTCGAATCTACTAAGATTAGTAACAACGCGCAGTTACTTACGGTTTTTTTCATTTAGTCTCCAGTTAAACTTAATGTCATCAAATGGTATGAGACAAACACTCAGTCAGGGTCTGAACGATATACACATCTGGACTTAGAGTAGTTTCGCTCAATGCCATAACCAAAACCAAAACATTTACATAAAATCTCGTGTGACGTACTTAAATAGCTTCGTCAGATTGAGATTTTCATACGGATGCCATGTATAGCGCTAAAATGCTTTCGCCTATCAATGATTAAAAACTGCCTCAACCAAATGAAACCTGTAGGTCTTAGTAAGGACCATCCTTCCTGAAACCTCATGGACTGGTTTTACAGAATCACAATGTACTGAACCAAATAACAAACCGCCTCACAAAAATTGAAATACATGATCTGAAGGGCTTAATCTATCATAATATATATATATATTCGTCATCAACACACACACACACACATACACACACACACATACACACACACACACACACATATATATATATTCGTCATCAACACACACACACATACACACACATATATATATTCGTCATCCACACACACACACACACACACACACACACACACACACACATATATATATAGTATTTCTGTAGTATTTGTGTATATTTCTGAGATGAGGTAGTATTTACAGTATTTACATTATTCGGACTATTGTCCTCATCTTTGTTGCCATCTGTACGACGTTTCGGCTGTTGTACGCTCCGGGTTTCTTTCTTAAGGACACATGGCCCAGTAGATATAGTCGTTGGTTAGTTCCTGACTTGACTCTTAGAGTTGTGAGTTCAGTACCATGTTACAGCAGTGGTGAACAAGTAACTTGCAGGTTTAGAGGGAGATGACTTCCAACCGAGGCTTTACGCAAGGAATGAGGATGATATACCCCAGTGATTGTAATAAAGGGTTCGGTTCGAAATTTCTTGCACCTGTAAAGGCCGTACAAATGGAAACAAAGATGAGGAAAATAGTCCCAATAATGTAAATACTGTAAATACTACCTCATCTCAGAAATATATATATATATATATATATATATATATATATATATATATATATATATATATAAATTTAAAAAAAACTTAGTGGGGAAATAGCCATTTTCAACATGTCACTTTAAGGCATGCATTCTTCGACCTCTTCTAAACAGAGAATCAAGAAAATTCTAAGCCCAGAGGTTAGTTTAGGTAAAGGACGGGTTTAAGATGTATTGGTTTTTCTTTGGGTTGGGCAGGGGGACGGAACCAGTAGTAACTCTTTCTAGTAGTGGGAGATATGTGCCCTGACCCTAGGGTTAGCAGGGTAAGTGGTGTGGATGTAGCTGCTAGGTCAACTTAAAAAAATTGGGGCAATTTTTTTATCGGGACTAATTGGGGGAATAGGATAATTATTGTAATTTATATTTATTTCTATGGCAACACATACTCCCTTCGATCTCCCTGCATTTGTTAAAGAGAATATTTTGGTCTTGAAATTTTAAAATTGTAATTTTTTTTTTCTTTTTTTTGTCAAGCATAAATTACACCTATCTCTTAAGCTATTAGGGGTCCTAGCCTTGCCTATGAGTTCCCATTGTATTTGCGGATCTAAATTACTTTCTTTTAATTCCCAGTATTTCTTAAAGTGCAGTTTGGTATTTTAAACCAGTGTTGGAGAAAGAGTGCCTGTGGTTATAAAGCCATTGCTTCCAAATTCCCTCGGACTGAAACTAATATCTTAAAACCAGTTGTACATCTACTGACAACCAGAAGAAAAAATCTTTATGAAAAAACTTCCCAAACATTTCAAATACCCAGTTATAAAAAGGTTCGCAGAGAAGATAAAGAACTTGATCTCACAGAATAGGATGGGGTAAGGGTAGTTTCACACAACATCACAAGTTGCTACAAAACTAAAACAGTAGCTTGAAAACTCAAGTGGTGTTCTTAAATAGACTGGTCGGATCGAGACTTTCATATGGATGCTGCCAAACTTGTTTAGAAATATTTGAACCTTCCAGCTGGATACAACGGCTTTCTAAAGTCAATAGTAAAAAATCGCTTCAAACGAATGAAGCCTGTGTCTCTTCTTCTAACTTCATGGACTCATGCTACGAAACCTTAATGAACTGTACCAAATAGCAGAAACCAATTCAGTTGAAGACATCCAATGGTAGTAAGAACTAAAATGAATAGCATATAAAACCCAGAGAGAATAATAATGACATAATTATGATGTTACTATTCCACACTACCTTAAACAAAAGGTTAGGAAGGAAACCCCTATGAATACTGGGAAGTGCATACTCCTTGCATCGAAGGTTGAGATGACCATTTACTGTAACTGATCGTCCACGAACCGTTCTGGAAACCCACCTTGCTACTGGATCTTGGAGGAGATTTCAAGTGGGTATGTCCAGATCTGTACAACCCTTTGTTTCGCCTAATATGGCAAGCTGTTAGATAAACCAAAACAATAAATGAAAAATATAGTCATGTGCTTAAATAGCCTCGTCAGATCGATACTTTCATATTGATGTTATGTATATCGCTAAACTCGTTTAGAAATATCTAATCTATCAGCTGTCTACCACCGCTTTCGAAAATCAATGGTAAAAATTGCTTCGAGTGAATAAAACCTGTGTGTCTGCTAGCCTCGTGAACTCGTGCTACGAAAGGTTAAAGAATTTTAGCAGATATCAGAAATCGAGTCAATTCAAGTAGCAAGAACTAACAAAAAATCTATAAGTCGGAGATAATAACAGTGGTATAATCGTACTATAGACATTCCACACTACCTTAAACAAAAGGTTAGGAAGGAAACACCTATGAATACTGGAAAATGCATATTCGTTGCATCGAAGATTTAGATGACCATTCACTGTAACTGATCGTCTACCAACCGTTCTGGAAATCCGCCTTTCTACTGGATCCCGAAGAAGATTTCTTGTGAGTGGGTCTGGACCTGTACAACACCTTGCTTCGTTTAACATTGCAAGCTGTTGCAAAACTAAAACATTAACGTAAAAACTTCAGTCATGTTCTTAAATAAACTTGTCAGATCGAAACTTTCATATGGATGCTGCCAAACTTGTTTAGAAATATTTGAACCTTCAGCTGGATACAACGGCTTTCTAAAAGCAAAGGTAAAAACTCGATTCAAGCGAATGAGACCCGTGTCTCTTCTTCTAACCTTGTGGATTATCGATACGAAACCTTAAAGAACTGTAACAAATAACAGAAACCAATTCAGTTGAAGAAATGCAATGGTAGTAAGAACTAAAATGAATAGCATATATAACCCAAATAGAATAATAATGACATAATTACGATGTTACTATTCCACACTACCTTAAACAATAGGTTAGGAAGGAAACCCCCTATGAATACTGGAAAGTGCATATTCGTTGCATCTAAGGTTGAGATGACCATTCACTGGCGGTGGTTATAATGTTAGTATTGACATTAAACAAAAGAGTAGGAAGGAAGCCCCTATCAGTACTGGGAAGAGCGATAACAGATGAGAATCTATTTTCCTGAAAAATTGTTTTCATAAAGATTTGATAATTTTAACTATCAGTAACACAGAACTAGAACTCGGCCTGCAGATTCCATTGCCACATACATATAACCGTCACATCTCTGAGATATCCAGATATCTCGAAATAACTCTTTTAAAGCCAGTGTTAACGAACTTTTTTCGCGAACTGGTTGACCTGTCCTAGAGTTTGCTTCATATTGTGGTTTTGTAATGGACAATACCACGATTAAGAGTTGTTTAGAACATATCCAGCGTCGTTCCATAATAAACATTCCCAAGACAGAATCTATGATCTGGAACTGGAATGAATGCAGGGATGTCAGGTACACTGAATCCACCATAAAAATTCAGAATGTAGAATTGGTAAATGCGAAACTCTTCAAATAACTTGGTGTATGCATCAGTTATAACAAATTTAGTATAGAAGAAGGGGAACTTGAACATGGTATAAGCTACTTTAGAGGTAGCTACATCCAACACATTTCTGCAAAACATCAACTTGAAAACTTGAGTCATCTTTTTAAATAGCCTCGTCAGATGGAGACTTTCAAGTAGATGTCATGCATGGCGCCAAACTCGTTCAACATATGTAAACTCTCAGCTGTATAAAACCGCTTTCTCATGTCAATGATTAAAAATGGCTTCCAACAAATGGAGCATGTAGATCATCACATATTTATATATGTGACTAAATAGCCTCATCAAATCGAGACTTACATATGGATATCGTGCATGGCGTCAATCTTGTTCAGAAATATTTCATCAGCTGTTTGTTGTCGGCACCCGCTCGCATCCGATCATTGAGGTCGTCATCCTCTCTCCGTTTTTCTTTTCTCTCCACTTTTGGCGATGTCATTGTTGGCTGTGAATAAAAAAAAATTAAGGAGACCATTCACTTAAATTTGATTTTGAGGGTCAACTCTACACGACGGAGAAGCACACACAAGCGCCAGAAACGACTCCCTCGCACCTCAAATGGAATTGCGATAGGCGAGATCTGGCAAAAATTGGTTGTATCCGACTGTTTGATGCTTGATAAGTCAAGGTCCGCCTTGGTTACGCCAACCCGACTAGTGTTGCCTTCTTCTACCTGTTTGGTCTTTGAGATCGTTTAGACCTTTGCCTATTCCACCATTGGGGGTATCGGATGTTGGTTGCGTTTAATCTGGTCCTTACTACCTTGGGTGTTCCTACAGGATTTGGAACTTCAAACAGCTTCATTTTGACCACTGGAACAAGTGAGCCCTATACCATGACAAAGATCCCTGTACCATGAAAAGGAACGACCATATATATTTTACACTGGACGTAGGTGTGAACAGATGTCGGTCTTATCAAATTCGACTTATTACTTCAATAACAACAATGAAACGAATCGATAAAAAAAGGATAAATCTAATCGTCTGTATACAACCGCTTTTTTAGATCAATGATTAAAAATTGGTTTTGATCGATTCAGATATGTAGGTCATAGAGAGGACCACCCTTTTTCGAACCTCGTGGACTGACACTGCAGAATCACAAAAAAATATGTACCAAATAAAAGAAACCACACCACTCGAGGTTTTCCAACAGTATCAACAACTGAAATGTAACTCGAAGAGAAAATAATGAAATAATGAAGATGGTGATGTCCTACACTATGTCAAATAAAAAGAGTCCTGTGTATGACGATAAACTACAACCGTCAGCAAAATCTCTAATCAAGAGATTAGAGGTTTTGAGGAGCGTGGAACAACGCCTTAATTGCAGTTATTCTCTGATAATTTTTTTTTATCAATCCAAATTAACTTATAGTCTCTTTCTTTTTCTTTTGTTAGTAGGTAATTGTGATAATAGATACTCATAGGTAAATAATTGTATAATAGATAATTGTGATAATGATAATTTTGTCAGTAGATAATTGTGATAATAGATAATTGTGATAATAGATAATTTTGTTAGAGGCAGTCAGGATAATAGATAATTGTGATAATAGATAATTTTGTTAGTAGGTAATTAGATAATAGATAATTGTGATAATAGATGTTGGTTTTGTCAGTAGATAATTGTGATAATAGATAATTGTGATAATAGATAATTTTGTTAGGAGGTAATTGTGATAATAGATAATTGAGATAATAGATAATTTTGTTAGTAGGTAATTTAGATAATAGAGTACTAATAGTAGATAATTGTGATAATAGATACTGTGATAATAGATAATTTTGTTAGAGGTAATTGTGATAATAGATAATTTCAGATAATAGATAATTTTGTTAGTAGGTAATTGTGATAATAGATAATTTTGTCAGTAGATAATTGTGATAATAGATAATTGTGATAATAGATAATTTTGTTAGTAGATAATTGCATAATAGATAATTGGGTATAATAGATAATTTTGCCAGTAGATAATTGTGATAATAGATAATTGTGATAATAGATAATTTTGTTAGTAGGTAATTGTGATAATAGATAATTGTGATAATAGATAATTTTGTCAGTAGGTAATTGTGATAATAGATAATTGTGATAATAGATAATTTTGTTAGTAGATAATTGTGATAATAGATAATTTGTTAGAGGTAATTGTGATAATAGATAATTGTGATAATAGATAATTTTGTTAGGAGTGTACTGTGATAATAGGTAATTGTGATAAAGGTATAATTTTGTCAGTAGGTAATTGTGATAATAGATAATTGTGATAATAGATACCTTTGTTAGTAGATAATTGTGATAATAGATAATTTTTGTTAGGAGGTAATTGTGATAATAGATAATTGTGATAATAGATAATTTTTATAGAGGTAATTGTGATAATAGGTAATTGTGATAATAGATACCTTGTTAGGAGTAAAATTGTATACTAGGATAATTTTGTTAGGAGGTAATTGTGATAATGATAATTGTGATAATAGATAATTTTGTCAGTAGGTAATTGTGATAATAGATAATTGTGATAATAGATAATTTTGTTAGTAGATAATTGTGATAATAGATAATTTTGTTAGAGGTAACAGATAATATAAATGATGACAGATAATTTTCTGCTGCAGGTAATTGTGATAATAGATAATTGTGATAATAGATAACTTTGTTAGTAGATAATTGTGATACAGATAATTTTGTTAGGAGGTAATTGTGATAATAGATAATTGTGATAATAGATAATTTGTCAGTAGGTAATTGTGATAATAGATATTCTATAGCTAATAATTTTGTTATGATAATTGTGATAATAGATAATTTTGAAGGAGGAATTATTAATAGAGCATCAGGTTAACAGATAATTTTTGTCAGTAGGTACTCAGATAATAGATAATTGTGATAATAGATACCTTTATAGATAATGGTGATAATAGATAATTTTGTTAGAGGTAATTGTATAATAAAGAATTGCATAATAGATAATTGTTAGGAGGTAATGGTATAATAGGTAATTGTGATAATAGATAATTTTTGTTAGGAGGTAATTGTGATAATAGATAATTTGTTAGGAGGTAATTGTGATAATAGATAATTGTGATAATAGATAATTTTGTCAGTAGGTAATTGTGATAATAGACAATTGTGATAATAGATAATTTTGTTAGTAGATAATTGTGATAATAGATAATTTTTGTTAGGAGGTAATTGTGATAATAGATAATTGTGATAATAGATAATTTTGTTGTAGGGTAATTGCAGAAGGATGTTTTGGTATAATAGATAATTTTGTTAGTAGGTAATTGTGATAATAATTGTAATAATAGATAATTTTTTTAGTAGATAATTGTGATAATAGATAATTTTGTCAGTAGATAATTGTGATAATAGATCATTGTGATAATAGATAATTTTGTTAGTAGGTAATTGTGATAATAGATAATTTTCTGTTAGTAGATAACTGTGATAATAGATCATTGTGATAATAGATAATTTTGTTAGTAGGTAATTGTAATAATAGATAATTTTGTTAGTAGATAATTGTGATAATAGATCATTGTGATAATAGATAATTTTGTTAGTAGATAATTGTGATAATAGATAATTTTGTCAGTAGGTAATTGTGATAATAGATAATTGTGATAATAGATAATTTTGTTAGTAGGTAATTGTGATAATAGATAATTTTGTTAGTAGATAATTGTGATAATAGATCATTGTGATAATAGATAATTTTGTTAGTAGATAATTGTGATAATAGATAATTTTGTCAGTAGGTAATTGTGATAATAGATCATTGTGATAATAGATAATTTTGTTAGTAGGTAATTGTAATAATAGATAATTTTGTTAGTAGATAATTGTGATAATAGATCATTGTGATAATAGATAATTTTGTTAGTAGGTAATTGTAATAATAGATAATTTTGTTAGTAGATAATTGTGATAATAGATCATTGTGATAATAGATACTTTGTTAGTAGGTAATTGTAATAATAGATAATTTTGTTAGTAGATAATTGTGATAATAGATCATTGTGATAATAGATAATTTTGTTAGTAGGTAATTGTAATAATAGATAATTTTGTTAGTAGATAATTGTGATAATAGATCATTGTGATAATAGATAATTTTGTTAGTAGATAATTGTGATAATAGATAATTTTGTCAGTAGGTAATTGTGATAATAGATCATTGTGATAATAGATAATTTTGTTAGTAGGTAATTGTGATAATAGATAATTTTGTTAGTAGATAATTGTGATAATAGATCATTGTGATAATAGATAATTTTGTTAGTAGGTACTGTGATAATAGATAATTTTGTTAGTAGATAATTGTGATAATAGATCATTGTGATAATAGATAATTTTGTTAGTAGGTAATTGTGATAATAGATAATTTTGTTAGTAGATAATTGTGATAATAGATCATTGTGATAATAGATAATTTTGTTAGTGGTAATTGTGATAATAGATAATTTTGTTAGTAGATAATTGTGATAATAGATCATTGTGATAATAGATAATTTTGTTAGTAGGTAATTGTGATAATAGATAATTTTGTCAGTAGGTAATTGTGATAATAGATCATTGTGATAATAGATAATTTTGTTAGTGGGGTAATTGTGATAATAGATAATTTTGTTAGTAGATAATTGTGATAATAGATAATTTTGTCAGTAGATAATTGTGATAATAGATCATTGTGATAATAGATACCTTGTTAGTAGGTAATTGTGATAATAGATAATTTTGTTAGTAGATAATTGTGATAATAGATCATTGTGATAATAGATAATTTTGTTAGTAGGTAATTGTAATAATAGATAATTTTGTTAGTAGATAATTGTGATAATAGATCATTGTGATAATAGATAATTTTGTTAGTAGATAATTGTGATAATAGATAATTTTGTCAGTAGGTAATTGTGATAATAGATAATTGTGATAATAGATAATTTTGTTAGTAATTGCATAATAGATAATTTTGTTAGTAGATAATTGTGATAATAGATCATTGTGATAATAGATAATTTTGTTAGTAGATAATTATAATAGATAATTTTGTCAGTAGGTAATTGTATAATAGATCATTGCATACAGATACTCTTGTTAGTAGGTAATTGTAATAATAGATAATTTTGTTAGTAGATAATTGTGATAATAGATCATTGTGATAATAGATAATTTTGTTAGTAGGTAATTGTAATAATAGATAATTTTGTTAGTAGATAATTGTGATAATAGATCATTGTGATAATAGATAATTTTGTTATAGGTAATTGTAATAATAGATAATTTTGTTAGTAGATAATTGTGATAATAGATCATTGTGATAATAGATAATTTTGTTAGTAGGTAATTGTAATAAGATACCTTTGTTAGTAGATAATTGTGATAATAGATCATTGTGATAATAGATAATTTTGTTAGTAGGTATCATAATAATAGATAATTTTGTTAGTAGATAATTGTGATAATAGATCATTGTGATAATAGATAATTTTGTTAGTAGGTAATTGTAATAATAGATAATTTTGTTAGTAGATAATTGTGATAATAGATCATTGTGATAATAGATAATTTGTTAGTAGGTAATTGTAATAATAGATAATTTTGTTATAGATAATTGTGATAATAGATCATTGTGATAATAGATAATTTTGTTAGTAGATAATTGTGATAATAGATCATTGTGATAATAGATAATTTTGCGTTAGTAGATAATTGTGATAATAGATAATTTTAATAGTAGGTAATTGTGATAATAGATCATTGTGATAATAGATACCTTTGTTAGTAGGTAATTGTGATAATAGATAATTTTGTCAGTAGGTAATTGTGATAATAGATCATTGTGATAATAGATAATTTTGTTAGTAGGTGGTAATTGTGATAATAGATAATTTTGTTAGTAGATAATTGTGATAATAGATACCTTATTGGTAGATAATTGTGATAATAGATCATTGTGATAATAGATAATTTTGTTAGTAGGTAATTGTGATAATAGATAATTTTGTTAGTAGATAATTGTGATAATAGATCATTGTGATAATAGATAATTGTTAGTAGGTAATTGTAATAATAGATAATTTTGTTAGTAGATAATTGTGATAATAGATCATTGTGATAATAGATAATTTTTTTGTTAGTAGATAATTGTGATTAATATATAATTTTGTCAGTAGGTAATTGTGATAATAGATAATTGTGATAATAGATAATTTTTGTTAGTAGGTAATTGTGATACAGAGATAATTTGTTAGTAGATAATTGTGATAATAGATCATTGTGATAATAGATAATTTTGTTAGTAGATAATTGTATAATAGATAATTTTGTCAGTAGGTAATTGTGATAATAGATCATTGTGATAATAGATAATTTTGTTAGTAGGTAATTGTAATAATAGATAATTTTGTTAGTAGATAATTGTGGGATAATAAGATCATTGTGATAATAGATAATTTTGTTAGTAGGTAATTGTAATAACAGATAATTTTGTTAGTAGATAATTGTGATAATAGATCATTGTGATAATAGATAATTTTGTTAGTAGGTAATTGTAATAATAGATAATTTTGTTAGTAGATAATTGTGATAATAGATCATTGTGATAATAGATAATTTTGTTAGTAGGTAATTGTAATAATAGATAATTTTGTTAGTAGATAATTGTGATAATAGATCATTGTGATAATAGATAATTTTGTTAGTAGGTAATTGTAATAATAGATAATTTTGTTAGTAGATAATTGTGATAATAGATCATTGTGATAATAGATAATTTGTTAGTAGGCAATTGTAATAATAGATAATTTTGTTAGTAGATAATTGTGATAATAGATCATTGTGATAATAGATAATTTTGTTAGTAGGTAATTGTAATAATAGATAATTTTGTTAGTAGATAATTGTGACATTATAGATCATTGTGATAATAGATAATTTTGTTAGTAGATAATTGTGATAATAGATCATTGTGATAATAGATAATTTTGTTAGTAGATAATTGTGATAATAGATAATTTGGTTACAGGGTAATTGTGGATAATAGATCATTGTGATAATAGATAATTTTGTTATAGGTAATTGTAATAATAGATAATTTTATAAGTAGATAATTGTGATAATAGATCATTGTGATAATAGATAATTTTGTTAGTAGGTAATTGTAATAATAGATAATTTGTTAGTAGATAATTGTGATAATAGATCATTGTGATAATAGACAATTTTGTTAGTAGATAATTGTGATAATAGATAATTTTGTCAGTAGGTAATTGTGATAATAGATCATTGTGATAATAGATAATTTTGTTAGTAGGTAATTGTATAATAGATAATTTTGTTAGTAGATAATTGTGATAATAGATCATTGTGATAATAGATAATTTTGTTAGTAGGTAATTGTAATAATAGATAATTTTGTTAGTAGATAATTGTGATAATAGATAATTGTGATAATAGATAATTTTGTTAGTAGATAATTGCATAATAGATCATTGTGATAATAGATAATTTTGTTAGTAGATAATTGTGATAATAGATAATTTTGTCAGTAGGTAATTGTGATAATAGATCATTGTGATAATAGATAATTTGTTAGTAGGTAATTGTAATAATAGATAATTTTGTTAGTAGATAATTGTGATAATAGATCATTGTGATAATAGATAATTTTGTTAGTAGGTAATTGTAATAATAGATAATTTTGTTAGTAGATAATTGTGATAATAGATCATTGTGATAATAGATAATTTTGTTAGTAGATAATTGTGATAATAGATAATTTTGTCAGTAGGTAATTGTGATAATAGATAATTGTGATAATAGATATTTTGTTAGTAGGTAATTGTGATAATAGATAATTGTAATAATAGATAATTTTGTTAGTAGATAATTGTGATAATAGATCATTGTGATAATAGATAATTTTGTTAGTAGATCTGACAGTAATATTGGAATGTTATAAGAGTCTGGGCGCAATTCGGCTAGAAATAAAAAACATTTACACTATTTACATTATTCGGACTACTGTCATCATCTTTGCTACCATTTGTGCGACGTTATTGGACTCACAACTCTTTGGGTCAAGCCACAGGAACTAACCAACGTCTATATCTACTGGGCCATGTGTCCTTAAGTTGGTTAGTTCCTGTAACTTGACCCAAGGAGTTGTGAGTTCAATACCAGGCTACAGAAGTGGTGAACAAGTAACTTTCATGGTTAGAGGGAGATAACTCATGACTTCCAATCGAGGCATTACTACACAAGGAATGAGAATGATATACCCCAGTGATTGTAATAAAGGGTTCGGTTCGAAGTTTCTAGCACCTGAAGAAGGCCGGAGCATACAACGACAGAAACGTCGTACAAATGGCAACAAAGATGAGTACACGAATAATTTAAATACTGTAACTACCACCTCATCTTAGAAATATGGACAAATAAAAAATTATAAAATCGTCAGCACCTCGCGCATGTGTAGTCGTACCAACATAACAAGTTTAGTCTGATGAAGTCCCGAAGGACGAAACGCGTCACAAGTAACCCTTGTCCACTTTGTCATACAATTTCCAGAATGCTTTCCTTAAAATATAAAATACTGCCATCAAAAACTGGTCGCTCAGGCAGTCGCTCACTAAAGGCTCATAGTCATGGCCTATTTACGCCAGGAACGTATATCAGAATGTACATATTAGAATTTTACTATGTAATCTGGGAATAAATAAATGAGAACATAAGAAAATTGCCCAACTTTAAAGAAATTTATTAAGCATAATTCATTTAAAAATTTTCAAAAACGTATTACAACGTTCAACAAGAGACCAAAATATTTATTCAAAAAAATATTTATTAACTGGACTTTAAATAAAAGTATACGGTTTCAGTTTTTTTCTTAGAAGTGAGTGATAACAAAAGAGAATTGCTTGATCAGTGATTTTCACTCGTTGATGTTAGTAGCTGGTCGCGTTCTGGAGGTGGTCGCTCACTAAGGGCCAATTAACATTATCAAATCGTCCGTGCATAGAAAAACTGTTAATAACAACAGGTGGTCGCAGAGAAAGAGGGTCGCACACGGCAGGTTCTACTGTATATATCTTTATCACATGTGTGTGTGTGTGTGTGTGTGTGTGTGTGTGTGTGTGTGCATAGACAGTATATCTTCATTCAGATATGTTTCATTGAATAATATAAACATAATATGTGTCTATTTATTTTTATAATGATCCTTTGTTCGCGCGTGTTTTTTAAATGATGACCTTAGAAAAGCTCGAAAGTATTTGGGTTAGAAAGAACTACAGTGCCCTCCTTGATGAATTTCACCAAGAAAGTGATTAGATAACTCGAAAATTTCAAATCAATATAGAAATAAATAGACACAATATGTTTATATTATTCAATGGAATATATATATATATATATATATATATATATATATATATATATATATATATATATATCGAACATTCAGTAATGGATTAGAGCACTCTGGCTATTGGGCGGGTATAATGACAATATACACGCTAAAAAGTCTGCCTTCTTCTACCGAACGGCCATAGCCCAGAGGTAGAATCGTCGACTGACGCCAATTCGGTCGGGTTTCAATCCTGTGTTAAAAGCAATCGGAGTCTAACCGTACTGATGAACAGCGAAACAGATCTGTCTGCGGATGACTATATGTATATTGTAACAAAGTTATAGAACACGTAGGTTTTTTATCTACTGTTCATGCATTTACTTTTTTTTAGGAGTGCTTGATACAACGTAGAGCATTATATTGTAATGGTTGTTACAATAGTTTATAAATTCATAGTATCACTACACAAACCTTTCGCGTTTCGAAGCTGCTACGTGCGCTTCTCATCGGGTGATAAGTTGAAAATTTTTGTGTAGTGGTACTATGAATTTACAAACCAGTGTAACAACCATTACACTATATATATATATATATATATATATAAAAGGAAAATGTGAGAAGCCGTGAACATTTTGTAAATTCATTGTTGCTATTATTATAATTATTACTTGCTTTTTGTATGATATATTAAGCGTACATAATGGTATTTGTGTCGCTACACGTGTTTCGAGTCTAAAGTTGACTCTCTTCAGGCGAATAAATTCGTGACTTCACATGTCGAAACCCGTTTGCTTTTCTGATGGCCATGGTATCGTGTATAAATAGATACGTCAAGTATTAAGTTCGTCAGAAAGTTCATATGTGTGCGTTTTTTTTTTTTGTTTTTTTTGTTTGTTTTTTTTTACACTCGCACGTTGTTTCCTCTGTCGCCTTCGTTGACCGTAAAAGCTTTTTCACTGATTTGGGAAATTTGATTTCGTCTTTATATTTCAAAATTGTTTTCAGCGATTTTGATTCAACTTTACTCCACGGGTCATCGAGTTCTTTTTTGTTGTTTTTGGGATACTAAGAGAGAGAGAGAGAGAGAGAGAGAGAGAGAGAGAGAGAGAGAGAGAGCTTGTATTTTTATAAATATTTCCTTCCTGCATCATGAGTGTCATAATCTACATTTTGGTAGATAGGCATTTTGGTAGATAGGCATATATATATATATATATATATATATATATATAATAGCGATTTGGACGACTGTGTGAAGTCGAAATTGCTGACAGCTAGTAGAATACTGATAGAAAGGCATTTAAGGGAAGCAGACTTTGTAATAAAGTGCTCGATTTCAGCGATAGAGCATTACTAAGTAAAAGGCTGGTCACTTAGCTGATTGATGTTACCTTCAGCATCCCAACCCAAGAGTTTTGTAGGTTGATTTTTTGTCCGCTCTTTTTGGGGATTTTCGCAATTTACTGTCAATATTTCCAAATTTTCGCCTGTTATACTGCTGTAAATTTTTCGTTCGTGCGGGTTTATCCTTGTGACCGTATTTTCTGTTTTAGTAAATATTGGCTATCTGGTCACTTTTCGTCGCTTTTTCGTTTTTTTTTTCTTTAGATACGCACACATATGCCCATATACACACGTATATATATATATATATATATATATATATATATATATATACAGGCTCGGGTTAAATAAGGACTTAGGTGTTTTAAATCTTTATATATATTTCAATAATTAAACATTATTTAGACACACTTAAAAATTTTTTTCTTTAAAACAACATTTATAAGTATTATTAAAGATAGGTTTACGTTTACAAATATTAAAAAAAGCTGTCGCTTTCTGCGTCACGTGATGTAAACAATCTCTCGGACGAACGCTCCTCGCGAAAACATTTCTAATTTAAATTTTAAAATCATTTGTTTCTGATGAAAGGCCGAGGACGGTCTGAAATATCAAATATAATAATAGAAAGAAATAAATACTGTCAAAAAATACATTTTTAAATTTACAACTTTTTAGTAGTTTTTCCTATATATATATATCCGAGTGAATACAGAACGAAGAAATATTTTTTACAACGTCCAAAACATTAATTTAAAACAGTGCTCGATATATAATATATAGAGCTGTGAATATTTATTATAAATTATATTTTAGAACATGCACAGAATTTTTTATATATATTTCCTACAATTGTACATTTGTTTCGACATTGAATGTACAATGTGTCATCAGGCGATGTGGACAGGACAGATTCGAGTTTACATCGCCTGATGAGACATTGTAGTTTCAATGTCGAAACAAATGTACAATTGTAGGGGATATATAAAAAAATTATCTACATGTTCTAAAATATAATTTATAATAAATAAATAAATAAATAATTATATATATATATTCACTGTCTTCGGCCATCCGCCACGGTAGGGATGGACTTATATTTTCAATTCAATTATCTTTATTGTTAATAGCTTAAATGTTCTATGTTTACTGTGTGTTAATATTTACTCTTTGATAATGGCTTATGTGAGCCGAAAGCTTAGATCCGATAAAAAATTCAACAAATACTGTGATTTTTTGTTGTCTTTCAACGACATCACCATCAAGTATATCAGACGGTATGAACGGACCCTACACAAAATTAATAGACAAAACATGTCTATATTATTCAATGAAACCTGCATTAATGAAAAAATGCTGCCAAAATACACACAATATATATATATATATATATATATATATATATATGTTTTTGTGTTGTAATGATTATAAATGTCAGTTGTAGTTGGATTTTTATTTTTATTATTTATTTCGTTTATTAGTTTAAATTTCGTTATATTTATTTTATTTATATTTATATGTTTATTTTAATTAGTGTATTCGGTGGTAAGTTAAGTATTTGTTTATGTGTTTGTTTATTTACTTGTCGTTACCTATTCGTTTTTCTTGCTTATGAATTTATTTTGTTTCCTTTTAGAACTGATTATTGTTAGTTGTTCGTCTAAGTATAATTTATAATGTTCGTTATTAATATTGTGTGGGTTACTCTTTTTATGATTTCTTATTTGATTTTGCATTTGATTTTGGTGGGTATAAAGTGTCATTTGTTGAAAGTTGGATTTATAAAAGGATTGCGGTTTACATCATATTTATTTTGTTTATTTATTTGAATTTTATTATACATTTATTTTATTCTTATGTTTTATTTCAGTTAGTTTTTATGTGGTAAAGTAAGTATTTATTTGCCTACATTTACCCATTATTTCGTTTTTCTTCTTGAAGAGTTTATTTCGGTTTCAAAAGTAGTTATTGTTACTTTTTCCTCTAAGTATAATTGACAATTTCTGCTATTGATATTGAGTGGGGCTACTTTTTTTATGAGTTTCCATTTGACTGAGCGTTGGTATTTCGTTTTGGCTCTATATGAATTTTGATAGGGTTGTGTTGTTTGTGCATTTTCTGTTTTATGATATGTGATTTTGATATCTTTCTTTAATAGTTGTTTCTTGTGGCGCCTATACACATTTTTCTTTTGTGTTCATGTTATTTGTATATTATGCTATATTTTAGACATTTGTCGTTAAGTGGACGGTTTTCTTTGCTTCGGCAGTTACAGTTATTGGTGTTTTTTTTTTTGTTGGTTGTTATTTTTGTGATTGTTATTTTTTTTTGTTGAGTATTTTTTTTATTGTGTTTAGCTATTAATTTCTTTTCTTTGTTATCCATGCAGCTTTAACTGATTTTGATTGTATTTTGTTGATGATGGTTTATAATGTCATTGTTTTACAAAAGTTTTTCAGTTATTTTGAAAAATATTTTTCCTATATTTGTTTTGATTGTGTAGCTATTCACATATTCTAAGATTAAACAGGAATTCAGGCACACTCAAAGAATAGTTTCCATAGAAAGTCTTCTACAAACACTCTACAACCCTAATCATGGCAAACAACTAACCCAAAGCTCTTGGATCTCTTATACGGTAATATAATACATAAAGAAAAACAAAAGAAAAACACAAATTGCCCGGAACTGAATGTCCCACTTAATTTTTCATTACATTAATCTCTCATCTCATTAAGAATCAACTTAGACGTGTTCAAAATCCTGATTTTTAACATTTTTCTTGTCATGCTTTCATTTGCTTAAAAGGCTGATTAATAAACAATAAATATTATTGGTTTTATTGTTTCTGTATCTTTCAAATTTCTTTCATTAGCATATATATATATATATATATATATATATATATATATATATATGATCATTTATTTAAAAACATTAAGTAATTTTGTTAAGAATAAGTATAGATTCTAGCATAGTTCTTTTTAATGTAATGTCGAAAATGAAGAATAGAGAAGAATAATGAAATTAATTTTTCTGAATGAAAACAAATCCAAAATTTCTGCCTCCTGTCATCAAAATCAACCATACATATTATGATAAAATCTCTAAGGGTTTGGCTAATCTTGAACTTTTTAAAACCCTTCAACTTGAAATAGAATTCATCACTTTATAAGACACGGATAGTGTTGAAACAAAATGGCTACTTTTGTTGTGATATTATAACATATTTATGTTATAAATTCTAAATAGATAGATAGATAGATAGATAGATAGATAGATAGATAGATAGATAGATAGATAGATATGAGTAGACTGAGATATGAGTTGACTGAAATAGATAGATAGATAGATAGATAGATAGATAGATAGATAGATAGATAGATAGATAGATAGACATTTGAAACAACCGGACTATAGCATTGATAATGTTATATGCATCGTTTGAGCATCTTCATTCAAATGCCAACTAGAATGACAAAAGTCTGAAGTGAAATACAGGAATTCAGGCACACTCAAAGAATAGTTTCCATAGAAAGTCTTCTACAAACACTCTACAACCCTAATCTAATCATGGCAAACAACTAACCTGTAGGAATGAACCAAAATGACCTCAGGTCAGATACTATTACCATGCAGAGAATACATTGTTTCTTTTACCCTCTCTGTCTCCAAATAACTCCCAAGAACTAAGATACCCAAATCTATTCCCTTTTCTTTCTCTGCTACTATTTCTCTTTCCCCTACTCTCTCTATCTCCCTGACCCATGCTTGACCTAAAGGATTGGCCAGTCCCTCTCTGGCTTCTAAGCAGGCAACATGTGTTCTCTTGCTAGCAGACACTTAACACGAAAGTATGTAAAAATAAGAAAATAAAATATTCCTCTCAACGCTAATATTTGTATCCACTTCTTTGTCAATTATACCCACAAAGATACCAAATATTACAATGGTGACCCCGACAAAAAAGGACCTTACAACCTCAAGAAACGAACTAATTGTACCAGGACTGAAAGGAAAGAAACACATTTTGGAGTTTTCAGGAAAATATACAAGTAGCAGTTACTTTCACGTTACAAACGTTTTTAAAGAGAACCTTTGACGTAAGTAAAACAAACTACATTTTTCCCACCCCTCTTCATCCAAAAAAAAAAAAAATACTTGAATATATATATTTTTACATACAAAAAAAATGGAAGCCTCCTTACAACAAATTACAATAAAAACGCCGGAATTCATGGCTGGTTTTCCATTCTGGAAGCCCAATTCCATCTGCGGAATATTACAAATTCAACAACAAAGTGTTATACGGTCATATCATCTCTGCCTGCAGAGGTGGTAGCTAAAATACCATATCACATTTTAGACGCAAAGAACTATGAGGAACTAAAATGCTCCTTAATTGAGGCTAATGAAAGAACAAAGCCTGAGTTGCTAGACAAGTTAATGTCTACCAACACAATTACAGGCCGTCCATCTGCATACCTTCAAGAGATGCTTTCTATAGCTAAAAGGATAGGTGTCGGCGAAGAAATTGTTCTTCACAAATTTCTACAGGCATTACCCGCAACAATTTCCCCCGTCATTGCCTCCCAAAAAGAACTAAATTCATCCCAAATAGGAAAACTAGCGGACGAATTAATGCCCTTATTTAATAACATGAACGGAACAGCAACAGCATTCTTCACTCAGCAGCACACAGAAAGGAATAAAAACGTCCGTATACCGATAGGAATAAAACCCTACTTCCCAGACCAAAAAACTAAAATATACAGAGCACACCTCTACTTTGCCGAGCAAGCAAGAACTTGCAAACCGTGGTGTAAATGGCCAAAAAGCAGAACATCAAAATTTTACCAAGCTCGCGTCCACCCACACCACCACCAACAGCCTCGGAAAACTAGTAGCGCGAACCATGTCTGTCCCCTTGAATTCGCCGCTACTACAAATCAAAGCACGATTAGGGACAACCATATTACAATTTATAGTAGACACTGGTGCAAGCCTCTCAATAATACCGGCGTCCGCGTTAAAAGGCGTGACGTTATACCCAACACCAGTATCACTCACCACTGCCAACAGAGAGAAAATACAATGCCACGGCCAAGCTAACCTGGAGATTGCAATACCGAGCTTAAGAAGAACCTTTTCCTGGACATTCGTGGTCGCTGATATCACCAATCCCCTCCTCGGAATTGACTTTCTAAATAACTTTGGCCTCACTATCGACTGCAAAAACAGGACAATTTATGACCCAGCAACAACCACTAAAAAGAAGTTGTTAGTAAACACTACTGCTCCTGTAAATGTGGTCATAAACGAAGCAAATATACCCACATTTATAAAAAACAGCTTAGATAAATACCCAGAAATTATCTCTCCTCACACCAACAAAAACAATACCTACTGCGGTGTTTACCACAGAATCGACACAGGTAGTCACTCACCAGTTTTTGCTAAATCCAGACAACTGTCTGCTGAAAAGCTGACTGCTACAAAAGAAGAATTTAAGAGACTAATAAATGAAGGAGTAATAACCCCTTCAGACAGCGAATGGTCAAGCCCACTACATCTAGTACCTAAACAGAGTGGAGGATATCGCTGCTGTGGAGACTACCGCGCCTTAAACAGTATCACTAAAAGTGATAGATACCCCATCCCTAATATTAATTCTTTTACTGCTAAACTCGCTGATAAACAGCGATTTTCAAAAATTGATTTAATTTCAGCCTATCATCAAATCAAGATGCACACCAATGATATTCCAAAAACTGCAGTTATTTCACCAATGGGACTTTATCAATATGAATTTATGCCGTTTGGATTAAAGAATTCTTCGGCTACTTTTCAAAGATATATGGACAGAATCTTTCGAGATACCGACTGTGTCTTCGCATATATCGATGATATCCTCATCTTCAGCGATGACGAACAATCTCATAAAAAAGATATTGACACAGTGTTTCGAATTCTACAAGAAAACAACCTAAAAATATCACTCTCCAAATCGACTTTTAACGTAACAACCCTTGATTTCTTAGGCTTTAGAATTAACTCAAAGGGAATTACACCAACCGCAAATAAAGTAAAAGAAATAGAATCTTTTCCGTGTCCTAAAGATGCTAAAAGCCTACGCAGATTTCTTGGTATGGTAGGATTTTACAGAAAATTAATACCAGGATTCGCAAAGTTAGTTTTTCCTTTATCTGAGAGAATGCGACTAACACCGAAAGGATTAATCACCTTGAATACATTAGAAAAAGAATCCTTCTCTACCATGACTAAAATATTGGGTAAGCTAACGGAATTACCCCATCCTCAACCAAGTTGTATACAATATCAACTGGTCACGGACAGCAGCAAATATGCAGTAGGTGCTGCCTTACATCAAGTCGTTAATGGAAACCCTATACCAATAGGATTTTTTCTCGAAGAAACTAACAGCAACACAGACAAGATATTCCACTTTTGATCGTGAACTTTTAGCAGCGTATTTGGCTGTATTACATTTTCGCCACCTCATAGAAAGTCGCGAAGTATTACTTCTAACAGACCACAAGCCAATATGCAGCGCATTTCACAGCCTAAAACCAGCAAAATCGGATAGGCAACAAAGACAACTAGCCATAATCACAGAATTAATCTCAGATATTGCCCATGTGAAGGGTGATCAAAATGTAGTAGCAGATTGTCTATCACGCCCAACATTTGCTGTACAGATCGATATGTACGACCTCCCAGCACTTGCAGATGCCCAAACAGCAGATACTGAAATATAGTCCTTCCCAGAATTAAAAAATATACAATATCTGGAAAAGACCAATTTGTGTTGTGTGATACATCAACGTCATACCCCAGACCTTTTGTACCATGCACACTAAGAAAATCCATCTTCGATAGTTTGCATTCAGTGTCACACCCAGGTATAAAATCATCTATAAAAATGATTAAGGCTAGGCTTTACTGGCCTAACATGGATAAAACCATCAAAGAATTATGTGCATCATGCACATCTTGCCAACAGGCAAAAATGTTATTGCCACACCTAATGATAGATTCGGAAAACCCAGAAACAGTCACACAAGATTTTACTAGAGAACTACATAAAACCATGGCAAAATTTGACTTGACTGACTTTTCAAACAGAGAAAAATCAACACAAAAATCTTACGTACCAAATCAACTGCAAACCTGTTAAAAAGTTTGGATTAGGATAGACCGCGTTCGAAAACCGCTAGAAGCACCCTATTCAGGTCATTACACTGTACTCGAACGAACACCAAAATATTTCCTTATAGAAACTAACCCAAACACGCATGCACAAGTTTCAATAGACCGTTTAAAACCTTACATTGAAAACAAGCAAAATTGTACACAAAATACAACTACCAACAAAAATAAAGAGCCTGATATTTTACCTCCTGAAGAAGTACAGGAACATAAAATAAAGACAACAAACTCTGGTAGGAGAGTCAAATGGAAAAAAGATAATGAATACTTTTATTATTACTAAAAAAAAAACAAAAAAAAACACTCCGTTATCTGGTAGGATTGTAGGAATGAACCAAAATGACCTCAGGTCAGATACTATTACCATGCAGAGAATACATTGTTTCTTTTGCCCTCTCTGTCTCCAAATAACTCCCAAGAACTAAGATACCCAAATCTATTCCCTTTTCTTTCTCTGCTACTATTTCTCTTTCCCCTACTCTCTCTATCTCCCTGACCCATGCTTGACCTAAAGGATTGGCCAGTCCCTCTCTGGCTTCTAAGCAGGCAACATGTGTTCTCTTGCTAGCAGACACTTAACACGAAAGTATGTAAAAATAAGAAAATAAAATATTCCTCTCAACGCTAATATTTGTATCCACTTCTTTGTCAATTATACCCACAAAGATACCAAATATTACAAACCCAAAACTATTAGATTTCTTATACGGTTATATAATACACGGAGAAAAAAAAAAAAGAAAAAAGAAAAACACAAATAAACCGGAACTGAATGTCCCACTTAATTTTTCGTTTTATTTATTTCTCATCCCATTGAGAATCGACTCAGGTTCAAAAATTCAAATTTTTAACATTTTTTTCGTCATGCTTTCATTTGGTTAAACGTCCGACTAATAAACAATAAATATTATTAGTCTTATTAACAATATTAATGTTTTTGTTGTTTTCTTATTCCTCAAATTTCATTCCCCGGCTATTATATCGACATATTATAAGAAATTGAGTTTGGAATTTAAAAAAAAAAAAAAGAAATACAGACAGGCGCTCACGAGACGCCCTGTCGCTCACGTCACGTGATAGCTTTAAAGACTGCTTCTTTTTCAAAACACAGAAATTACGTTACAATCAAAACATGAAGATAAAATAACAGCATCGGAAAAATAATATTCCTTGAAAATGGCCAGTGAAATGGCTGAAGTCGCTTGGAAAGTTAAAAAAAATTATGAAACACTTTTACACTCCTTATCTCTAGCAAAAGGGAAACATGTAAGAATCCTGGAAAAATTAAATAAAAAGTGAATAAAATCTTCTTTTCGGTCTTTTTTAACGAAATATTTAAAAAAAGATTGCTGCTCAAATATAATGTTATAAGAAGCATATATATATATATATATATATATATATATATATATATATATATATGAGGAGGAAGAAAGAGAAAATTATAAATGAATATATATTTCATATCATTATTCCTTTAAGGATAAATTACTTTCTTTAAGTCGACATTTGCACTTGGAATTTCGTTGCCCAACGTTCTACCTGGGAGTTACACCTGCAACTGTGGGTGATTCGTGACGTTGACCACTTGCATGTTTTACTGAAGGTTACGAGTGTGGGTAAATACTCGATAGGAGCCCCAGAAAAGGCGCGGCAGCGATATATTAGGAAGGTCGGCAGTTTTTATAAATAGATTCCAGATTTTTTGCTTTTATTGTTTTGTTTTGTTTTTGCTGTTGTTGTTATAGTTGTTTTTTTTTCTTCTGAAGGAGGGTATCCTGCGATCACCAACGCCTTGTGGAAAAGGCGAAACATTGCCAAGGTGAAAATGAAGGACGTCATTGTAGAGTTCCCATTTTATTTTGGCTTTTTTGGCGTCGTCTGCAACAGTTGCTTCATTCCTCTTTTTTTCTTTTTATTTTCTTTCACCTAAACCTAACTACTGATTTGGATCTCTCTTTCTTTCTTTCTTTCTTTCTTTTTCATTCATTCTTTCTTTTTCTTACATTTTTCTTTTCTTTTTTACTTTTTTGTTGTTTCTTTCTTTCTTTCTCGTTCTTTCTTTTTCTGTAATTTTCTTTCTCTAAGATTTTTATCACCTTTTTCTTTTTCTTTCTTTCTCTGTCGCTTTTTATTTTTCTTGCCTTCTTTCTTTTTCTTTCTCTCCTTTTCTCTCTCTAGCATTCTTTCTCTTAGTTTTTCTTTTTCTGTTGCTTCTTGTTTGTTTGTTTGTTTGTTTCTTTCTTTCTTCTCTTTCTCTCTCCCGTTTTTGCTTTCACTTTCTTTTTTCTTTCTTTCTTTCTTTCTTTCTTGTTCTTTTGTTCTCGTACATTTTTCTTTTTTTCTTTTCTTTCATGTTTTCCTTACTTTTCTTTCTTTCTATTTTTTATTTGCTTTTCTTTTTCCCTTCTTTCTTTCTTTCTTTCTTTCTTTCTTTCTTTCTTTCTTTCTCGTTCGCTTTCTTTCTGTTTTTCTTTACTGCTTGCTTCTTTCTCTTTTTCTTTCGTCTCTTTTCATTTTTCATTCTTTTCTTTCTTCCCTTTCTTATATGTGCATATCGGTGGGCTCAGAATAGAGTGTAAAACTTCAAGTTAATAACCCATATTCTTTTCTACCCAGTACAAAGAGTAGTTGAGCGGCAGTCTGGCAAATGACGTTTGTCTTAAAAGTAAGAACAATTAACATTTATTGTTTACAGTAACCAAACAATGGATGAAATCACAGTTTTGTTTGGGTAATGGATTTCATCAGTGGCGACAATGATTTGCGTGAAAATGTGGGTAGCATCACACCATGCAGGCGCGTCATCGACGAAAATACATCAGCAATGGTGGTTATAATTTTTATTTTTCCGTTTTTAGTTGAGAACCTGCTCTATTTCACGGTGTTATCATGCTCTCTCTATTTGTTGAGTGTCCCCACATATTCTATGCTATGTTAGGTTTTATTGCGTGTGTAAATGTTACGTATTTATTGGCGTTGTGACGTCTGCACAAACAACAAATACAAATACAAGATAGAATTTATAAATTTAAACATAACCCCGAATTATTCAACTCCAAAATCTTCTTCTGAAACTAAATAACAAAAAATATGTCAAATTTATAAATATGCCCAATGTGTTTCTCATGCAGTCGGCCATATTCAGTCTATATTTTCAACTCATATATTAGAATACTAGCAGTATAGCACGGCGTTGCTCGGGTGTAATGAAAGCTTTAAAACTGATCCATGGACCTGGAGATCAGACTCTTTGGACGTTGGCACAAAAGACTAAAAAGCAATAGTTGTTTCTAGTTAAAGCAAAACCGTAGACTGAAAGAAAAATGAATTGATGTAAGTCAAATTTTGATTTCCTGGTATCGATATCAAATTTTTTCGTCGTAAACTGAATTTTGAAGGCTAAATAAGTCCTCTGAGTAAATGGTATCATGGCTGAGACTAAGAACTACAATTATACCTACTTAGAGCCAAACCCGAAGCAAAAACTAAAATAAAAGAGCTGAAAAAATACTGACATACAGGCAGGTAAACAGACACACACACAAACATCTTGCCTTTTCACTATCTCACCATATAAAAAACCCACCAACAAAAATCCCTCCACACTTAATTATATTAGCGAATGCCCCCACTATTACAAATTAGCAATCATAAAAAATCTACTACATCGAGCAAAAACCAACTCGTCTACAAAACACATCTTCCACAGTGAACTAAAAAACATAAAACAGACACTCATCAACAATAATTTTCCTAACTACATAGTTGATGAACAAATACGACATTTCCTTACAAACCTGAACACGAAAAAAACAACACATGGTAATAGCCCAACCAACCCCAAACATATCACTCTCTTATATCGTAGCCAAATGCACACCAACTACCAACTAGATGAAAATATCCTAAAAAAACTCATAAACACTAATATCTCTCCGACAGACTCCAATAAAAGAATTAAATTTATCATATATTACGCTAAATCCACAACATCCGACTCAATCGTCCGCAACGACTCCGCCCCCACCGTTAGCGATTTGCAAAAAAACAATGTAGTGTATAAATTTAAATGCCCCTTTCTAGAATGTATCTCTAACAAACTAAATAATACCTACATTGGACATACTACTAACTCGCTTTCGCGGAGACTTACATTGCACTTAAATGAAAATTCTAACATATTCCGACATTTAAAACACCACGGCTATCAACACACACTTCTTAGGAAAACACTTGTTGAAAATACGCATATACTTAGACAAGAAAATAATAAACGAAAACTTAAAATTCTAGAAGCTATCAAACAGTTTAAACCTAGCCTAAATAAACTAAATTTCAACACCTCTACTAACATACTTCAAGGCCTATAATCGACTGGAAAGGTCATAGTTATTATACTTACCCCCTACACCATAGTAGCAGCAGTCCCCAGACCAATCCCTCATGACATTATACACTCAATTGAACAAAAAACCCACTACCACCATTCCTTCTCGGCCTACAGCCATGTGCGACACAAAAAATGAACCTGTCTAATTTTCTCTGTATGACTCCACTCTGTTAATAATAATTTAAATGTTCTATGTTCACTGAACATTAAATGTTCATCCTTTGATAGTGGCTTATGTAAGCCGAAAGCTCAGACCTGATAAAAAACTCAACAATTATTGCGATTTCTTGTCGTCTTTCCATGACAGCACTATCAAGCTAATCAGATCATACGACATACGAACGGATCTTACACAAAATAAATAGACAGAACTTGTCTATATTATTCAATGAAACCTGTATTAATGAAAAAATGCTGCCAAAATACACACAATATATATATATATATATATATATATATATATATATAATATCGATTTTATGCACTATTGTAAGAACTGCAACCTTGAAACTTCTGAATATCGTTTCTTATGTCTTTGTCTATGAGTGTATCAAATTTGATTAAAATCGGACCACTCCTTCTATAACCTGATTTTTTCGATATTTATCGGGGGTACCTCGACGCTAAAACTTAGCTAAGAACACTCGCAGACGCTTCAACTGTGTAAATTTTCAAGAAAATCGGTTCAGCCGTTTCGGAGTTTATAGTTAACGGACACGCACACACACAGACACACACACACACAGAGACAAAGTTCCATTTATAAATAAGTTTAGATATAATATAATATTCTATTTGCCGTGTTACTTAAGGGCGTGGGCAGTCATGAATCTCCACAATTTCCTGTTCTTTTTAGCTGTTAGTAGCGTTTCTCGTTTTCTCTCTCAATCTCTACTCTGCAAATCATTTACTGAAGCTCATTAAGTAGGTCATTCGTTGCTTTCCTCTATCTTTCTTGCATTCAACGTATCCTATGTGTGTTAAATTTTCCAGACTCTCTTTCCTCATTATGACCATAGAAGATTCAATTCTCTATAAAACTGTTTTTTGTTTCCATTTTCCTTAAAACTTCATCTTGGCTCACATATTCAGTCCATAGCATTCTCAGCATCCATCTGTATAACCTCATTACTGTTGCCTTAAGCACTTCTTCATCTGCGAGGAAATTGTCTAGCATTGACTGTCATACAGGAGGGCTGATATTACATAACAGTCCAGTTTCTCTTTTCTTTTTGTTACTTCTTTTTAATAGACTCTTTCTCTCCCTCTTTTCACTGTTACACTTTCTTTTGATTACTTTCTTCTTAATTTCTTTTTTCCAACCCTCTCTCTCTTTCTCTCTCTCTCTCTCTCTCTCTCTCTCTCTCTCTCTCTCTCTCTCTCTCTCTCTCTAATCCTTTCTTTTATTTTTTCATTTCAAATATCCAGTGTTTTACAGTTTCCCATTTCTTCTCCCTATTTGCATTTTGATCTATCTTCTTTTTGCTTCCCTTTCACTCTTTCTCTTATTTTTTTCTTATTCCCTCTATTCTCCCCTCTCTCTCTCACTTTATCTCTCTCTCTCTATTCCAATCTATCTATCTATCTATCTATCTATCTATCTATCTATCTATCTATCTATCTCAACTTGCTATCTCTCTTCTTTTTGCTTCCCTTTCACTGTATCTTTCTCTTATTCTTTCTTATTCCCTCTATTCTCCCATCTCTCTCCCTATCTATCTATCTATCTATCTATCTATCTATCTATCTATCTATCTATCTATCAAGCTGTCTTTCTGTCTCTCTCTCTCTCTCTTCCTATCTATCTATCTATCTATCTATCTATCTTACCAGCCCACTCAATTCATTTCTCCTCGGTCACCTTCTCTTCTATTTTGTTATCTCAGTAGCTTTCACTGATTTTAAACGTTTTGCTCGTTGCGCGGGTCGTCACGTGCGATCACATGTTCTTCCCATTTTTTACAGATACACAAACACACGCGCGCGCATACTTATACACACACACACATACACGCATACGCGCGCACACACAAACACATACACACACAATCAAATTGCTGAATTTCTACTGATGCATTTTACCCCCATCATATTTATTCGCTGTATCGAAGGAGTGTCCCCCGCCTTCTCTCTGCCCATCAAGAATACGCAAGTGGGAGTGGATAAGCAATGGCGACCTTACAACTGCGAGAGAAATTGGCATTAAAGTGGGTCTTGGAATGCGGCTTCTGGCATATTTAGAAAAACAAGAACAGTTTTACACGTCGTCTCGAAGTTGAAGATACTGGAACTGGAAGACAAAGAAAATATTAAAAACAATTCTGAGTTTTACAAATAAAGATAGATAGATAGATAGATAGATAGATAGATAGATAGATAATAAAGTGACGAAATAGATAGATAGATAGATAGATAGATAGATAGATAGATAGATAGATAAAAGATAGATAGATAGACAAAATTAGATAGATAGATAGATAGATAGATAGATAGATAGATAATGAACAAAATTAGATAGATAGATAGATAGATAGATAGATAGATAGATAGATAGATAGATAGATAATGAATGAACAAAATTAGATAGATAGATAGATAGATAGATAGATAGATAGATAGATAGATAGATAGATAATGAACAAAATTAGATAGATAGATAGATAGATAGATAGATAGATAGATAGATAGATAGATAATGAACAAAATTAGATAGATAGATAGATAGATAGATAGATAGATAGATAGATAGATAATGAACAAAATTAGATAGATAGATAGATAGATAGATAGATAGATAGATATGAATAATGAAGAAAATAGATAGATAGATAGATAGATAGATAGATAGATAGATAGATAGATAATGAACAAAATTAGATAGATATTAGATAGATAGATAGATAGATAGATAGATAGATAATGAATTAGATAGATAGATAGATAGATAGATAGATAGATAGATAGATAGATAGATAATGAACAAAATTAGATAGATAGATAGATAGATAGATAGATAGATAGATAGATATGAACAAAATTATGATAAAAGATAGATAGATAGATAGATAGATAGATAGATAGATAGATAGATAGATAGATAATGAACAAAATTAGATAGATAGATAGATAGATAGATAGATAGATAGATAAGAACAAAATTAGATAGATAGATAGATAGATAGATAGATAGATAAGAACAAAATTAGATAGATAGATAGATAGATAGATAGATAGATAGATAGATAGATAGATAGATAGATTACTATGCACCGAGAGTTATACACGTATATTACTTCGTATTCACAGACACAGAGAGAGAGGGGGAGGGAGAAAAAGAGATGAAAGAAAGGGAAAAACAGAGGAGGGAATGGTGAGAGAGAAAGAAGAAGGGAGAGGAGAGATTGGCGGAATAGAAAGAAAAAGAGAGCTAGGTAAAGGAAAGAGAGAAGAAAGAGAAAAGAGAGAGAAAAGAAAGCAGAGAGAGAAGAAAGAAGAAAGAAGAGAGAGACGAAAGAGAAAGAGAGAGAGGGGGAAACCGAGAAAAGGGAATAAAGAGAGAGAAAAGAAATAGGTAAAGGAAAGGGAAACAGAGAAGAGAGAGAGGAAAGAGAGAGAGAGAGAGAAGGAAGAGAGCTAAAGGGACTTCTATAGTCTAAATAAGGTTTTTGTTGATAGTAATCTATCTAAACTTATTTATAAATGGAACTTTGTCTTTGTGTGTGTGTATGTGTCTGTGTGTGTGTGTGTGTGTGTGTGTGTGTGTGTGTGTCCGTTACCTATAGACTCCGAAACGGCTGAACCGATTTTCTTGAAAATTTACACACTTGTACTATAAGCGTCTGCGAGTGTTCTTAGCTAGGTTTTGTGTTGAGGTACCCCCGATAAATATCGAAAATCGATAATCGAAAAAATCGGGTTATAGAAGGAGTGGTCCGATTTTAATCAAATTTGATATACTCATAGACAAAGACATAAGAAACGATATTCAGAAGTTTCAAGGTTGCAGTTCTTTCAATAGTGCAGAAAATCGATAATATATATATATATATAAAGACAAGATGTTGTGTGTATGTCTGTTTATCTGTCTGTATGTCCTTTATACAAATCCACAATTTTTATCCGATTCTCACCAAACTTCACACAAATATTCTTTAGGCTGAGTCTGAGCTCCAGGACCATGGCCGAGTTCGAATTCCAGTTGAATTCATTGCATTCATTTACGCGCAAATACCCTTGGGAAAGGTATTAATCTGTCTCTTCCTTCCAGTTATGGGTTCTATAGCCTTGGCTGGCAACCAGTCTACCGCAGAAAGCAATGGCAACCTACTGCGGGATAATCTTCTACTCAGTCAGTCATGTGTCTTTCGAGACATGATCGCCCAAGCGTGTATCACGTATGGCACCTAACTAACTGACTGACACCCGAGCAACGCCGGGCTATCCTGCTAGTAGCCTTATAAGGAAACAATTGGCATTCAGTGAGCGTGCGTACAACGAGGGCTGTTGGCGGTTGAAATTTCCTGGGTGGCACAGACAGCAGTGTTTTAAGAGAAATAAGAAAAAGACAAAATTTACTAAGAGATACAAAGGACAGGAAATAGTAGAGAGCCTTGATCACCACTGTCCTGAAGAGACACGACACATAGAAGAAGGAATGAAATATGGTCAGATGGCATGTTACGCGACATGCATAAAATGTTAACATATTCATTTTTTTTTCTTTCCAATATTTAGAGATCATTGAGATTGCATATTCCAATCGGACACGTAAAATGAAAACCTGTCTCATGCTATGCTCATGGGATTGGGTATCAAATTGGCCCAGCGATCAGACACTAGAACAGTTGGTTCTTCGCATACGCCACGGAGGTACCTACAACGATGCACGCCAAGTTCACGATGCCTGCGGTGGTCTTGGAAGCCGTGAGGAACGTTGAACAAGTCATGTCACCTCAATTTTCATCCCCGGTCTGTAGGTTTAAAACAACCTAACAAGAAAATCGGGGAACCGAGTTCGAATTCCAGTTGAATTCATTGCATTCATTTACGCGCAAATACCCTTGGGAAAGGTATTAATCTGTCTCTTCCTTTTAGTTATGGGTTAAATAACAGGACAGATTGGGTTCTATAGCCTTGGCTGACAACCAGTCTACCGCAGAAAGCAATGGCAACTTACTGCGGAATAATCTTCTGCCCAGTCAGTGATGTCTCTTTCGAGACATGATCACCCAAGCGTGTTTCACATATGGCACTTAACTGACTGACTATATCTAGAAGTTAGACACGATGGTCAAGCCCTGATTGAGAAATTGATTGTATGTCCCTCAGCTAGATTTTGCACCCTCCAACGTTGTCTATACGATCTAAGAGAGTGGTTGATTATGTTCTCACCAAAATGTAGACTGATAGTTCAGTTTCATTTGCCAACAGTAAAGTTTTGCATGACAGAGGAGGAAAAGTGCGACACTAAGATCTGAAGGCGTATTGGGATGGCAAAAGACGCATTCCAAAAGTTAAACAGAGAAGTGATAGACTAGGAAATTTCGTTGGAAGCAAAGAAATGAGTACTGGACTGTTACGTGATATCTTTCCTCATATATGGCAGCGAATGCTGGACAATCTCCTCAAAAAGGAAGGAGAGACTCGAAACAACAGAAATATGGCTTTACAGTAGGATGCTGAGGATACCATATACCGAAGATGTAAGCAACGACAATGTTGTCGAGAGGATGCAAACGAAAAGGAAACTTATAATTAGCATCAGGAAGAGACAGCTGAAGTTTCTGGGAGACATAATGAGGAAGGAGGGTTTGGAGAATCCGATACTCACAGGGTGGCTAGAGAGAAAGAGGGACAGGAGAAAATAGCGCGTGACATACTTGATAAGTTTAAGAAAATAGACGGTAGAGCAGGGTTTGAATATTTGCAAAATTCTATTAAAGAAACAGATGTACTCTCAGGGGACGCGTGTTCGAATCCCGCCGGGAAGAGCACTGATTTTTTTTTGTTTTTTTTTTGTCGTTGTTCGGATTCAGATAAAATTTATCTCTGAACAAAATGAACCGTTTAATCAATCGGTTCCTTTCCTTCTACGTTACTTAGATTGCAGTATTATTTGTTCCAGCCCTTCATGTGATACACGCAGATACACACCATCCTGCTTCAGCATAGTATTGAAATAAGTTTTGTTGTCGTCGTCTTTATCGTTCTGTTCCTAATTTTTTACTTCTGAAAGATATTTCCATTTCGCCCTTATATTAAACATATAACATTTTTAACATGAGAATATACAGGGCAAAAAGTGATTTCTATAATCCCAGGACTAATTAATGAATCAAAAATATTATTGAACATCTAAAACATATAAAGGGAGCGGATTAATTAAACGGTTGATTGGCCTCGATTTTCGTTGTGAATTCTTGATCTCCACTTTATTGAATATCATTGTTTCAGGACTTTTGTTTCATTACATCTCACGATTAAAACATTGGAACAATTGTCATCAGTTTTACGGCACGGGTTTCTCTGTATGTATGAATGAATCTATCTATCTATCTATCTATCTATCTATCTATCTATCTATCTATCTATCTATCTATCTCTATCTGTCTGTCTGTCTGTCTGTCTATCTATCTATCTATCTATCTATCTATCTATCTATGTTTTATTCTTTTAATTTATCAACCGTTTTCTTTTTTCTCTCTTTTCTTATTTATTTCTGAAATTTTATATATTATGTATTTTCCTTAACTTTTTCTACCCCTTTTCTTTCTTTCTTTCTTTCTTTCTTCTACAATTTGTTGCTGCGTCTCTTTCTTTCTATAACATTTTCTTTCGTTTTGGTTTTCGTTTAATTTTTCTATAACTTCCTTCCTTCCTTCCTTCCTTCCTTCCTTCCTTCCTTCCTTCCTTCCTTCCTTCCTTTATTTTTCGTATATCTACCTCCCCACCTCATCTCTTTCTTATCTCTCCACTAATTGATCTCCACCTTATTTTCTTTTCTTTCTTATCTATATTTTTCTTTTTCTTTTTTTCTGTTTTGTTTTATTTACTTGTTTTATTTATTTAATAGGGGATCTTTCCCACTTCCTTATTTAATTATTTTTCCATGTTTGCCTATGCATTTCTTTCATCGTCGGTCATATCGCGTTGAAACATCGGTTCTCGTACGATCATCGAAGTTAAGCAACATCGAATCTGGTCAGAGTGATCGCTTCGGAATACCAGGTGCTGTAACCTCGGATGGTGGAATAGATAACAGCTCAGAATTGAAAATCGGATGGGACGAGTTCCAATTCTAGCCGCGTTCCTTTTATTCACATGCGCATATACCCTTGGGAAAGGAATGAATCTACATCTGCTCTCCCAGATATGGGTTAATTGGTAGAACTTTAATCAGTAAATCATTATTAACTCGAATAAATTCTTACAATCTAGAAATTATTTTCTGGTTTCAAATAATATCTAAAATGTTGGAAAGCCGTAAATAAAAAATCAATATGTTCTTTTTTTTTTATTATTTTGCTGTTCTATTAACATAATTGCTTCTTTCTTTCTTTATTTCTTTATTTCTTTTTTTTTTTCTTTCTTTCTTTCTTTTCTATTTTTGCCTTCTTTTCGCATCTGTTTATTGTTTTCTGTTGCATCGATATTTGGTTTTGTTTATTTATCAGCTCCTCTCCATTTCTGGTCCCTTTACGAGAGAATTCAACAAAGTGCACATGCACGTAATTTCAGTAACCCTACACGTTTACCCTTTCTTTCTTTCTTTCTTTCTTTCTTTTTTCTAAATTGATATTGATTTTTTAAATACAAGGCTTTCTTTGTTGTTCACTAATTTTTTCCGTAAATGTCTTTCTTTCTTTCTTTTTCTTGAACTTGCCTTTATGTCACTTTCTTTCTTCGTTTCTTTCTTTTCCCATAAACCTTTCTTTTACTTTAATTTTCTTAAATATTTTTTTCTTTTCGTAATTTTTCCTTTTTTTTCTTTATTTATTTTTCATTTATCCTTTCATTTTATCCTATTTCATCTTCCAAAATAGTTTCTCTTCCGTAATTTTTTCTCTTTCTTTCTTTCTTTCTTTCTTTCTTTCTTTCTTTCTTTCTTTCTTTCTAAATAGTTATTTATTTGCTTATTTATTTAATACAAACCTTTTATTGTTTTCTTCCTAAATGTCTTTCTTTTTTTAAACATTTTCTTTCTTTCTTTCTTTCTTTCTTTCTTTCTTTCTTATCATCTATATCACTTCCCTCGCCCTTATCCCTCTCTAGGGACTCCTGGTGGCAAGACAAGATGCCACAACTGAAAAAGATGCTATGCACGGGTGTATATACGGGGTGGTGAAAGGCGAAGAATTAGGGTCGGGTAGAGTTGGGAGCCGATACGCACACGTGGCATGAGAATGCCATTCGGGCGTCTGAACTGGGCATACGCTTCATTTTGTAAGTGCAACCTGGAAGAATCGGGTTGAATATAATACGGGACGCAGAAATACGTGCACACATTGATGTGTCTTTGTGCACATGTGTGTGTGTGTGTGTGTGTGTGTGTGTGTGTGTAAAGATGCTTGCGTAAATTCGAAAACAATAGTGTTACGAAGAAGAGGGAAGAACCAGAAAAGGGCCAAGGTGTATAAAGTATAAGGGGAACAGGAAACAAAGAAGAAGAAGAAGAAGAAGAAGGAGGAGGAAGAGGAGGAGGAGGAGGAGGAGGAGGAGATGGAAAAGGATGTGAACACTGTAAAAATAGGAGAAGATTGTCGAAAGAAAGAAAATGTATAGAAAAAGAATGGGAGTGAAAAAATGATAGAAGCTGGGAAATATAAGCAGGAAAAAGGAAGAGGCGAAGATATAAACAAAAGGTCATTGAGAGAAGAAAGAAAGAAACGAGCCAAAGGTTAAAATCATTTTATTTGAGAAAGAAAGAACGAAAGACGATGGTGGAGAGGTTCAGTGCATTTGATAAAGGCAGAAACTAGACCGGCGGCTAAGTGTATTTAAGAAAGAGAGAAAGAAAGCAAGAAAATAGTAAAGAGAAAAATGCGTATGAAAAAGAAAAAAATGATGTAGAGGCTACAGGAATTTGAATTAGAAAGAAAAAAAAAACAAAGGAAAAACTGGATCAGGAATTAAGTCTCTTTAAGAAAGAAAGAAAGAAAGAAAGAAAGAAAGAAAGAAAAACTACGTAGATGCTAAGTGCATTTAAGAAAGAAAGAAAGAAAGAAAGAAAGAAAGAAAGAAAGGAAGAAAAAAGAAAGAAAACTGTAAATGCTAAGTGCATTTAAGAAAGAAAGAAAAAAAGAAAACTGTAAATGCTAAGTGCATTTAAGAAAGAAAGAAAGAAAGAAAGAAAGAAACTAGACCAGCGGCCAACTTCATTTAAGAAAGATTATGGTATTTGAGAAAGAAAGAAAGAAAGAAAGAAAGAAAGAAAGAAAGAAAGAAAGAAAGTGGCGTAAGAGCAACAGAACGACAAGAAAAGAATTGGAAAGTGGTATTAGGGCAAAGAAAGAATTTGTTAAAACAAAGAAACTTGTTACACTTGTCTGCTTGTGAGAGAGAGAGAGAGAAATCAGTGTAGAGAAAGCAAGAAAGGAAGCAGTGGAGGCAGAGAAACATATCCTGAGTCTGCTGCCCGAGAGATAAGAACAAGAGAAAAGCCGGAACAACAACGTTTAGTGAGGGTGTTGCTAGGTGGAGGAGGTAGAGGAGGAAGTGAAAAGAAAATGTCACTTGTAAAGAAGAAGACGAAAAAGAAAGTCTGTCAAGCCAGCAGACTAAAATATAAATGATTACATTACAACACGAGCGTTCATAAAGTGACACGATTATTTGAACACACAGCAGGCCCCCATGTTTTTTCCTTTCTACCCATCAGAAGACGGTATAAAAACACTTTTTAGCTAGACCCCTGACTTTTTTTCCACACCAAGGTTTTATGAGTTAGAACATTATATATTGTGTAGCAGGTATCGAAAATGTGTGGAGATCGCTCATTTTCGATACCTAAGTTTTAGATTGAATTTTTTAAAATAAAGAAGTATTCTTGAAGCTTTAATTTTAACTTTAATTGAAAGATAAAGGATTAAATTTACTATTTCCACTAAGCAAAATACTCTGATGTATTTCAAATAGAATTTATATTGAATAGAATCTCAACTTTTTGAGAGTTTTCAAAAGTTATCATTTCTTTTACTTTTTCTCTTTTTTTCTTTTTTGTCAATTTTGACAGATTGACAGGTTTGTAAACAAAAGTTAATTTTCGGTTTTAAAAATCTTGCAAAAATAAAATATACTTATGTGATACATTATTTCTTAAAAATTAGCAAATTTAAAGTTCAATTAATCTGATTTGAAACAAGTATTGCTTGTTTATTGCGTGAAATTTAAAATAAAAGTATTTTTTCATCACAGCGGTCATAGCCTTCTGTCCTGTGAAGTCACTTATGATAACCAGATGTGGTGATAAGCTAAGTAGGGTTAACCAGAATTTATATAACTATCCAAATCTTTTTCCTGTAAGGGGAAGAAACCGTGAAACACGTGACCTTTTAATTTATCACAGGAAATACCATACTTAACAAAAAACTTCGTATACAAGTATATATATATATATATATAATTCAAATATGTTTTGGTGCAAAGATTTGTATCAAACGATTCAATCTTCGATTAGTATATATAGTCTTCACTTAATAACTCAATAAACTGCAACAAGGCTTTGAAGAATTTTTTTTTAATTTGAAACTTTATAAATTATTATAATTAAAAAAGGAAAAAGGAAAACTATTCTTATAAAAATTCATTTTTCATCAATTTTTTTCTTCGTACTACAATGTCCTTGATAGATATATATTCTAAAAGCAGCTAAAAGCTTATTTAATTAAATAATTTCATAGTTTTGTTGCATTTTTTATTTTTTTTATTTTACTACTCGGAGTAGGTTTTCGGAAAAAAGGCTAACTGTTAAAAAAAAAAGAGGATTTACATTTTCCAGAGAGTCCTGTGTTTAAAACTAATGAATTTAATTTCAAGAAATTTCATTATATTATTTGGAGAGGGACTTAACAGATGTAAAGCAAATATTTTGACCAAAATCTTCTGAAAAATAATGATTTAAAAAATAATTCAATTACTTTGTGACAGTTTCATTAAATTATTTGATTTTTGCAAGAATTTCCAAATTAATGCATTTTTCACTGGAAAAAAAATTGAGTTTCATAACATTACATTATCCATAATAAACTCTGGTAAAAATTTGGTCATCAGCTGAAGAAAATGAACAAGGTGTTTTCCATAATTTCGAACATGTTAGAAAAGATTGAAAAATTTTAAAAATAATTAAAATATATTTTCATATTTCCTTTTAATAATAACATAAATATGTTGACAGAAAAACCTAGTTTTTATTAAGTTTGAGGCTTTTTTTGTTTCTTCATACTATGCTGTTTTTAGTGAGAATTAATAGAGATGTACATTGTATAGTTTACCAATGCTATAAAAATACATTTTTGTTACATTTTTGCTATTGTTTTATAAATAAAACGCCTCTTTAAAGATTCTTCTACTTGTTTAAAAAATTCAATCGTTTTCTCGAAAATAGCTTAAATGTTTCAGCTAATGAATATCTGTTTCCTGCATGGAAACAGCTAATGTTAACATTACCTCTTTATGTAGTTCCTGTTTTGAAGAATTCTGGAGAACAGTTTGATTCTTCTATCGACCTATTAGTCTTCTAACAATTTTTGGTCGAATCGTAGGAACTCTAATCAAGTTCGGGCTGTTGGTTTGGATATCTCGGAAGTCGTATTACATTGTTTTTTTTTTTTAATGTTATTTTGATTTCTTCGTCACGGAGTGTCTACTTTCATACAAACAATATGGTTTTGACTTTTCTAGACCAACTGCTCATATTTAAAAGGTAATTGCTGAAAGAGCCTGTCATGATTTAGATCAGAATGGTGAAGACCAGACTGTTGCTTTCTATATCTCGAAAGTCTCATTACATTCTTTATTTCTTATGTTATTTTGATCACTTCTTCATTTCACTCAGCAGGGTTTTATTTCAGACAAATATTATAGCTTTGACTTCTCTAGGTCAACTGCTCATGGGTTAATTGTTGTTGCCGAAAGAGTTTGTCAAGCATTAGCTCGAAGGCGTTTAACAGGGTTTGGCATGTTTGTCGCCTTCACAAGTTGAAGGCTTATGGTACTTCGGGATGAATTTTTTATTTGACTCAATCTTTCTTATTAAATCGTAAAATGAAGACTGTTTTAAACGGCCGATCTTCTATATTTGTTTTTATGTTAATGTCCTTCAATGTTTCTATCCTTGAAATTTGTTTTTCATTTTATCAACGACATTCCCGATTTCACAAGTTCTCGACTCAGAATCTATGCTGAGGACACAACTATTTCTTCCTGTCTTAATAATAAGTCTGACAGATTCGATATGATCAAATAACTATTTCTTTCTGTCTTAATGTTAAATCTGACATATTCGATATGATCAAATGACTATTTCTTTCTGTCTTAATGATAAGTCAGACATATTCGATATGATTAAATGGCTATTTCTTCCTGTCTTAATAATAAGTCAGACAGATTCGATATGATTAAATGGCTATTTCTTCCTGTCTTAATAATAAGTCAGACAGATTCGATATGATCAAACAACAATTTCTTCCTATCTTAATAATAAGTCTGACAGAGTCGATATGATCAAATAACTATTTCTTTCTGTCTTAATGTTAAATCTGACATATTCGATATGATCAAATGACTATTTCTTTCTGTCTTAATGATTAGTCAGACAGATTCGATATGATTAAATGGCTATTTCTTTCTGTCTTAATAATAAGTCTGACAGATTCGATATGATCAAATAACTATTTCTTTCTGTCTTAATGTTAAATCTGACATATTCGATATGATCAAATGACTATTTCTTTCTGTCTTAATGATTAGTCAGACAGATTCGATATGATTAAATGGCTATTTCTTCCTGTCTTAATAATAAGTCTGACAGATTCGATATGATCAAATAACTATTTCTTTCTGTCTTAATGTTAAATCTGACATATTCGATATGATCAAATGACTATTTCTTTCTGTCTTAATGATAAGTCAGACATATTCGATATGATTAAATGGCTATTTCTTCCTGTCTTAATAATAAGTCAGACAGATTCGATATGATCAAACAACAATTTCTTCCTATCTTAATAATAAGTCTGACAGATTCGATATGATCAAATAACTATTTCTTTCTGTCTTAATGTTAAATCTGACATATTCGATATGATCAAATGTCTATTTCTTTCTGTCTTAATGATAAGTCAGACAGATTCGATATGATCAAATGGCTATTTCATTCTGTCTTAATAATAAGTCAGACAGATTCGATATGATGAAACAAAAATTTTTCCTGTCTTAATAATAAGTCTGACAGATTCGATATGATCAAATAACTATTTCTTTCTGTCTTAATGTTAAATCTGACATATTCGATATGATCAAATGGCTATTTTTTTCTGTCTTAATGCTAAGTTTGATAGATTTGATATGATCAAATTGGCAGCCGATTTCAAAAATAAACTTCACTCTTCGAGCAGTACTCCACTTTTTACCTCATGTGTCTTTTGTAAAGTTAAAGCATATCAGGGTTACTTAAGTACTTAAATGTACGTTACTGGGAACTGACTATTTTTTGAGCATTTTTACCGATGGGTCATATATATGAATTCCACTTGAGGTTTGGGGTGAGATTGTCTCAATAGGCGTTCAAGGCAGGAAACCTCCTTGAAATAGAACCCTTTTATTGCCACAGAATTAAATTCAGCGGTTGATTGGTGATGATTTTCACTATGACATTTTAAAAAGCTTAGTTTCTTTTGTTTAGCATCATATCCACTATTTATGAGTCATTTTATTCTCTTTCGGGCTTAAGGATTTTTTCCAAAGATTTATTACTGGTAATTTTCAAAAAACTATTTTCCTATAGCTTGGACCCTATCAGGTGCGACCACCCTTGATCAGGTTAGACCTGGAAACAGCAGAAATTAAGAGATGGTTCTTAATTAAGAGATGGTTCTACACTCCTCGAAACCACCCGATTTGAGGCCTTGCAAACGGATGCAGTTTATGGCCATGCCCTGGACGACATGTTAAAAAGAATTTAACGACACTTATAAAACAAACTTAGTATTTGTCTATATTTCTGAGATGAGGTAGTATTTACAGTATTTATATTATTCGGACTATTGTCCGAATAATGTAAATACTATAAAGCAAACTTGCAAATTTTCAAGATTATATCATACATATTTAAAAGAACGCCCAGTCATTCCGAACGAAAGCAAGGCCTTTTTTTAAACGTGGGTTCCCATACGTACGTGGAACCAGCATCTCAAAATAGTCCAGGTTTGTTACTTTCAGGCGCTAAAGAAGAGAAGTGTGCATATTATAAACCATGTAATGGTTAACAAGCTTGTCTCACTAGAACCAGTTATAACTGAGTAGTGAGTTCGGACCTCATACTTTCGGCCTTGTGCCACATTTAAGCGGCGCTTAGAAAATCACCTAAAATGTGTAAATTTTACTAAGTACAGAGTCAGTCACGTGAACATATTACTGTAACAAGTATAACACGTAACCAAAACTGAACCTCAGTTAATAATAAAAAATTGGAATATATATATATATATATATATATATATATATATATATATATATATATATATACTAGCAGTATAGCCCAGCGTTGCTCGGGTGTAATGAAAGCTTTAAAACTAATCCATGGTCCTCAGCCTAAAGAATATTTGTGTGAAATTTGGTGAGAATCGGATAAAAATTGTGGATTTGTATAAAGGACATACAGACAGATAAACAGACACACACACAAACATCTTGCCTTTTATATATATATAATATCGATTTTCTGCACTATTGTAAGAACTGCAACCTTGAAACTTCTGAATATCGTTTCTTATGTCTTTGTCTATGAGTGTAAATTTGATGAAAATCAGACCACTCATTCTATAACCCGATTTTTTCGATTATCGATTTTCTATATTTATTGGGATTACCTCAATACAAAACCTAGCTAAGAACACTCGCAGATACTTATAGTACAACTGCGTAAATTTTCAAGAAAATCGGTTCAGCCATTTCGGAGTCTATAGGTAATGGGCAGAGACACACACACAGACACACGCACAGAGACAAAGTTCCATTTATATATAAGTTTATATATATATATATATATATTTGAAAGATTCGTTATCTGGGTTTGAGTAAAAATCTATTTGTTTACAGGCTTCTGAAACTGGTCTGGTTTAAAAAAGATAATAATCATTTGAAAAACGGGAATTAGAAATAAAATCTTCATCATACATGTTCAGGATTGGAGACAAAGTAAAAGAAAAAAAGAAAAGAAAAAAGAAGCAAACAAGCCTGTATGCTGACATATCTACACGCATTTCAAGACCCTACGTACACATGCATATATACAAAATCAACACCCGATCATCCGCGAGACGCATAACTCACGTACCACGCATGCGCAGATACGCTGAATACCTGACATTTAAACACCGTAAATATTGGCCCATCACTCTCTCCTTCCGGTATATTCCATCCACACACACACACACACACACACACACACACACACACACACACAAACAAACAAATTTACACAGACTCTCATTCACACGTCAAATACTAAGAAACGTGCTTAACAGAAATTCACACCTATGAACGCATATTACAGTTTATTTGTTCAGACTAAGACAGTAACATATACACGCTCACCGGCGAGAATTCTGTTTCAAAGGCATCAGTATCTTTAGAGAAAGACGTATTGTCTGAATTGCAGAGATAACAGAGCGCGAGACGGGTTGGAACAAGTATTTTCTTTAAAAAAGGGATACACGTATACCAGCTTATAGAAGGCTATCTGCTATTTCTGGACCATTAGCGTGTAAGACATATGTACAACCAAAGCCCAATAGTCACTGTTACTACGGGAAAGTCTTCTACCCAGTCAGTCATGTCTCTTTTCATGATTGCCTAAGCGTGCATCATGCTGACACTTAACTGACTGACTGAAATATAGGGTGGAAGATAACAAAAGTGATGTCGCTTTCTAATCCGTTCTTTATTCTACAATTAATTATCAGTGCTTTATCGGTTGCAATAAAGAACACGCCTTGCGGAAGAGTAAACGCCCTCCTCAGTAAAGAGGCCATCTTTGTTTAACTTTTTGACATTGAGCAATCCAAACTTTTGTCTTCCTTTTTGAAGCTCGTGCTAGACTGACTTAGGTTCGCCTTTTTGCCGCTCGTGTAAGTAAAACCTACATCTACCGTTTTGTCTCTCGTTTAAGCCGAACAAATGTCTACATTTTTAACTGCCAAACCAAACCTCTGAATACCTATTTGCCGCTGGTACAAATCAAATCTCTGTTTACCATCTAGATTCTCGTATAAACCAAACTGTCTGTCACTTAGATTCTCATAAAACCTTTAAGGAATGTCGCCAAAAGACCTGACGAAATATGTCAAGGGTCTTGGTAGCTTCACTTTTTGATGCAGGAATATAACTCAAATTTGTCAAAATTGCATGATTTTTTTACAGTAGCGGTAATAATAATAATAATAATAATAATTATTATAATAATAATAATTTTGACGTAACAATGAGTAGCTATGATGGTGTGTATAATGCGAACTCATAGTCATATACAGTATCAATAAACCAACAAATATTAATGAAAAAGGCATAGGTTTATACAGTGACGACAGCCTACTAATCATAAGAAACTATTAACTATAAGATCTACAAAGAAATGTCAGTCATTTTAAAGACTGCATCGTTTGTTTTACAGTATCGGTAATAATAATAATAATAAAAATAAAAATGTTAAAAATGTCAAATTATAAAGACCTGCAAATCAAAGTAACAAAAATATGGACACTTAAAAATACGATTATCAACAATCAACAAGCCATAAATGCGTTGTAAACGATGTCTTTTACATCGAGTTATTTCTCGTATTTTTACAATTACATATTTCGAGATTTTATTAATTTATTTGCTTGCATTCTCACGATCTTCCACTTTTCATCAGCCGTCCATTAAAGATGGACGCCCGGAAGTTGTACATTCCACAAACGATGCACAATGGCAATTATGGCGTAATTTCCTGTCGAGGTTGTTAATTATCAATACAATAAAGTTTGCAGTAACCGACCGTAACTGTCGACACCGGAAAACGTCGTCTTTTTTTTATATGCGAGAATGTATGTGTGCATATGCCTGCATGTAGTCTAGTAACTCTGTATGCAACAGGACATGCAAATAAGCGATTTAATAATTATATGTTAAAATATTTCTTAAGTGCAGGCAACGAATGATTAAAAATATATCCACAAATGTTTGAGAGCTGGTTAAATAATTTTGCGATTGATTTGAATTTGTGTAAGAACAACGAACTACTAGGTTCAACATGATACCAACAGCAAACAATATACAAGCTTCTAGATTTACTGATGATGATGCGAACAAACAATGAAATATTTTTTAAAGCAACATCACTTCGCTGTTTTCTAATCAATTATTAATATATTTTCTTTGTAAATTACTGCCATAGTTTATTACATTTTTTAACTAGAATTCACCCAATGTACGTCTCGAGACTAACTCAAGGTAGAGGGTTATTTTTTAAATGGTTGATAAAATGAGGTAGTAGGAGTGAAAGTGGAAGTGGTAGGGAAGTGAATAATCTGGGCATAAGGGAGATAAATAACGATCGACCCTTGATTTGAAAATGTTAAAGTGTTAGTTTTCGGCGTGAGGATACATTCGACAGTCTTATTCCACAAAGTAACAGTTCTTGGGGAAAGAGTTGTTTCAATTGAAATTTCTTTTTACATTTGAAATGTTGGGGAAATGAGCGTGATTCAACTCCTTTGAAGTAACATGGTGTATCTTAGTTATTACGGTTGAACTAAAGAATAGAGCTCATCTGAACATTTGCCATGGCAATAGCGATAGAATAGCGATAGGCATGCAGCAGTGCGTCTGTGGTAAACAAATTTAGATTCTATCAAGGATAGAAAGTGAGGACTTAGCAGCTGCAGCCCAAATAGGAGAGCCTTACTCCATTTATAGACAAGTATGACTTTTCAATATCCATTTACAAATTTGTTTTATATAAGATGAATTCTGGAAGTCGAGAGCATTTTTCCAGGAGAGACATTTATTAATTTCGAAGGAGTACAAAACTCTAATCGCATTCAAATAGAGTCCATTTAATCCAGTGCACTTTTTGTAGAGCTTCAACCAGTTCGTGAAGGTCTCAGGGAAGTGAGTCGAAGCGTATGTATCCAGGATTTTTATAACAGTTTTCTTCTTCTCAATCTCCTCAACAGGTTCTCCTTCAGCTTTTAGAACAACTAGGCAGCGAGGTCTGGACTGTAGGGAAGGTGAGGGACAGTTTTGATACCCATGTTTGTCATTACAAAACTTTATTGTCGGGTGAGCTTCCAATTGGCTTTGAATGCATTCTGCAAACTAGTCAATTGTTACAAGCGGTGCTTGAAAGAACTGTTACAGCCGCCACCTTCAATTTTGAATAACAAAAACTGGCAGGTCAGCTTATTAGATCTACAATAATTATATACTAAACTGACAATAATCTAGGACAGTTATAAGTGACTCTGCTAAGAAACATGTCTCAAAACCTCTGGAATGCAGTTCTCGTATGTGTTCGAGGTCGTAGACATTTATGCTCATGTGTACGTCAGCCTCCCTTATTTTACGACGCTCGCTCATTTCATCTCTCTCTCTCTCTCTCTCTCTCTTTCTCCTTCTTTCTCTATCTATATAAATTGCCATATACACACGCCCGCACGCACCCACATTCAGACCCATACACACAAATGCGTTATTCAAAGCATCCCAAATCAGAGTGTGGTATCCCTTTCAAAGAGGTGGGGTGCGGGTTCAAATCGTCCTACATTCGTCCGTACACTCGAAAGTCCTCATCCATCGACTTAAAGCTCGTGGAATGCGAGACGCGTGACACTCGCGGCTGTACAAGTCCTTTTCCGTTGTTTGTTTTCTTTCTACACTACTCCCCCCCCCCCCCACTACGCGCACTTCAAGAAAGAAACAAACAAATAACGAAACAAAGAAAGAAAGAAACGTTAAAGATAAAAAGAATGACGACTTCTTTGTGTGTCATACAAAAGAGTTACTAAAAAGAACTTGCAAGAGGGGGCGGAGAAACTGTTGTGCACGAACATTTTATCCTGATTATTATTATTATTATTATTATTATTATTATTTGTTAAGTGAGAAAATATGTTAAAACGCGTCAGCGTTTGTTGTGGTAAACGATGGTGGTGCTGCTTGTGGTCAATGTTTATGTCCTAGCAATGGCTCGTTGATAATGGTGGACGCGTTCGTGACGAAAATGTGTAGAGGGAAAAAGGCAGATTATAGCAATATGGCAGTTTCGAAAGAAACAAAATGACCAAATAATAAGCAGCTTCAAATTTGTGATAATGCCAGCATGTTCCACTAACTTCAAAGAAGATTAATCTTTTTAATCTCCTCAGCCAACAGTCAATACATCTTGTCCTTTGTTTAGTTTGACCATTCTACTCTATCACACACACACACACACACACACACACACACACACACACACACACACACACAAACATACATACGTGGTCATGTGTGACGTCACAAGCTATAGTGCGATTTTCGCTTCTAGCAAGCACGTGTTCGCCGTTGCTTTGAAAATCTTCCATGCAAATAAAATAGACGACTACTACTATTGTTCGCAATCGCGAACTGTTTAATACACTTAATATAATTGTCATCTTTAATAATAGCTGATGTAAGCCGAAAGCTCAGAAAGAATTAAATTAAAAAAAACACGTATCAACATTGTGATTTTCTTTCTTCTTTTACCAATAATGCTATTAAGCTTATCAGACAATATGAAAAGAATTTACATAAAATAAATAGACAAAACTTGTCTATATTATTTACTGAAACATGCATCAATATATATATATATGTGTGTGTGTGTGTGTGTGTGTGTGTGTGTGTGTGTGTGTTCTTTTACCGTTTCGCCGCAACCTAGGGGGCGCCACTAGTACGCAGGGCATTACAGTTGGGGAAGAGACTGGTGTTACGAACACTGGTCCAGCCCCCAAGTATGTTACGAATCCCAGACATGCTCTTAATTTTGTCACGTAAAGGTAAAGTGGCGAATACTAGTTTTATTAGGATCCCGAAGAAGGTCACGGTTTGCAACGTTTAAAATCACATTTGTATTGTTGTACGGATTGGCATTGTATTTTCATTGTATTTTGTTTTTAACGATTGGTAAAAGAATGTATGAGAAGAATGATCAGCAACAACGGAATGAATGAACAACTAATAATTTAAACAACAGAAATTAATTTTAATATATTCAAATGTCCAACAAGCAATATTCGATAGCGAGGAATGAAAATATCATATGTGAATGTGATATTTATTGAAAATATCATATGTGAATGTGATATTTATTGAAAATATCATATGTGAATGTGATATTTATTGAAAATATCATATGTGAATGTCATATGCCCGATACATATAAAAAAGGTCATACGTGTATTTGGGAAGGAGATATAAAACTGTCCAAAGATACTAAAGATGTTTACCGTGACCCATTAATTCCCAAATTTATTTTTTCTTTAATATTTTACCAGAAATCTTTAATTTGTGCAAATTTATTTAATATTAAACATTTCATTATTCTAAGAAAAAATCAATTTCTAGTTTGGTCCTTATATTAGGACCAAATTTATAGAGCATGGTATATTTTAGTAAAATTACTTTCAGACATTTTCTTGGCTTTATAGGACAGTTAGAGTATTCATATATACTATATACAAATATGAGTTAGATATAAGTAATACTTACCAAAAAAGTTTTAGTTTGAATGATAGATGAAACTGAGTGTATACTCTTCCTCAAGATTTTCACTCTATACTGAAAACTGAGACATCAGTGTTGCCAATATACATCAGACAGTAGGTGATATATTTGAAAGACATTTCATTCTTTATGATTAGCCAAAGATATATCTGAAAACTCCAAGAATTGCTGAAATATGGTAAATTATCCTTCTGGTCCTAAAAAAAAGAACTATGGGCGCTAATGGGTTAAATCGAAATGTGGGGTATTAGTTTGCATATTAATCTACAGATGAACAAGTGTCAATCTAATAGTACTGGTCTACAAAACTTGCTAACCATTGCTCTAAGATGAGGTGCCTAAACTTTCTGATACCAAATTTATGTAAATGTATCTGTTTGTCAAGAATTTTTGAGAGATACTGTATTCCAAATAATAAGCAAATGCTTTAATCCATGATTGCTCAACATTTTTTTTTAATTTTTTACCAAAAATCTTTAAGTTGTACAAATTTATTTAATACTAAACATACCAATCGAGTAGTACGCTTAAAGTCATGTGATCGGGGCGTAAAGGGCAAAAAAGCTTGTCAGAGAAGTTACCATGAAAATATTTGTGAAAAAGACAGAGTGAAGCTACATTTAGTCGGCGAAAAACTGAAACGCAAATTCTACACCATCAGATTCTTTTCTCGCACATCCCGCCTGTGGAATTCTCTTCCGCATACTTGATTTCCCGACATTTACAATCTCCAAGAATTTAAATGTAAAGTCAAAAGTCATTTCCTGTCTCACTAACTTACATCCTCTCTCTCATGCTTTTTCTTCGTCCACCCCACTCTCATCAGTACTCTCTTCCCTCTCCTACTCTCTTTCTGACACCCCTTGCAACCTCTCACTCCTCATAACATTCCTCTTCGTCCACCCCACTCTCATCAGTAATCTCTTCCCTCTCCTACTCTCTTTCTGACACCCCTTGCAACCTCTCACTCCTCATAACATTCCTCTTCGTCCACCCCACTCTCATCAGTAATCTCTTCCCTCTCCTACTCTCTTTCTGACACCCCTTGCAACCTCTCACTCCTCATAACATTCCTCTTCGTCCACCCCACTCTCATCAGTAATCTCTTCCCTCTCCTACTCTCTTCCTGACACCCCTTGCAACCTCTCACTCCTCATAACATTCCTCCTATGTAACCCCCCTGCACAACAGTGGCAGCAAAATGCCTTGCTTGGGGCGACACGATTATAGAAAAAATGTCGAAATGCCAAGTCAGGATCGATTACATTGCAAATCCTTCTTTGCATTTTTTCAAGAATCCTGAGATAAATAACAGTTAGAGATGAGACGCCTAACCACTTCAGCTTTGACTTGAGCCTCTGATGCTTAGTCGAAAAGCGGTCAGAGTTTAATAGGGTGGTAGTCAGAGGGTTTACAAGAGTTCTTAAAACAAAAACTACAGATACCAAAAATAGATAGATAGATAGATAGATAGATAGATAGATAGATAGATAGATAGATCAAACTTAATACTAAAGAGTAAGTTTATTAAATGAAATTGCCATTGTCTTCAACCATGGCCTCAAGACAACTTCCAACAAGCATCAAGCAGAGATGCAATAGTTGTAGAGTTAGGAGAGGGCTGGAGCCAGCTCATGGGCACATTTCTTTAGGACGGTGGCTTTGTATTCCATCACTTCCGCTTGCCTTATGTGAGTCTAATTCAGAAATTATGCATGACACCAGAGATGGGGTTATGCAGATATCACTCAGTAGAGCCCCCATTCTTATTTAGTTTATTGTCATTTTTATTGTTGTTAATAATGTTACCTTTTTGCGACCGTATATCCTGCATGACTCTCCCTTTGTATTGTGAATGAAATAATGAAGATATTTGAGGTTTTTAAGAGAGCTTCTATGTAGATTTCTTCTTTGGGTAAATATTGGGGGCTGCATATTTTTATTGCTCTTAAGATTGTCATAATTATTCCAGATTTGATCTCATTACGGAGGTGGGGACAATGGTTGACGCGTTCATTCTTGTTGAGAAATTTTTCTGTAAAATGAAAATATCAAACTGAGGTTTGTTATTATTTCTATGCAATATGATATCTAGGAAGCGTAAAGTGTTGTTAGACTCAGATTCAAATGTAAAGTCTATTGTTGATTCGACGTTATTAAATTTGTCGACAAGATCGGGTAAAATTATGTCTCCTGGACATATTACTAGAGAATCATCTATGTGTGTGTAATAGGAAGAATTTTGTGATAAAATATTTTTGAAAAAACTATTTTCCAAAATTCACTGAGAGAAGACCCCTATTGATAAACCAAATTTTTCTTTATTTTTATCGAAGATGAAAAATATTTTTTAGTAATTACATGGCGCGTTTGTTTTTTGTTTTGTTTTTTTTTTGTTGTTGTTTTGTTTTGTTTTTTGTTGTTGTTGTTGTTTTTTAATTCTATGGGAATAGGTAATTATATTTTTGTTTTAGTCAAGTGTGTTTTTAGTAATTTTGGCATTTCTTCATAGAACTATTTGTGAATAAATATTTTACATCTGAATTAGTCATATATTTCTTTTTGATGTTCATGTTTTTTTTTTAATTTATTTCAAAGATCAGTCAGTTAAGTGCCATACGTGAAACACGCTTGGGCGATCATGTCTCTTTCGAGACATGACTGACTGGGCAGAAGATTATCCTGCAGTAGGTTTCCATTGCTTTCTGCGGTAGACTGGTTGCCAACCAAGGCTATAGAACCCAGTCTGTTCTGTTATTTAACCCATAACTGGAAGGAAGAGATGGATTAATACCTTTCCCAAGGGTATTTGCGCGTAAGTGAATGCAATGAATTCAACTGGAATTCGAACTCAGCTCCCCGATTTCTCGTTCCGAGCCGATATCCACTGCACCACAACACCAGAGCTAATTGTACCAAGAAGTGGAGTTAACGTTTTGGTTAGTGTGCCAGCTAAAGTTCTCAGATTACGAAACACACCGGCTAAGATAAATTTTCTTTTCTCTTTATTCATATTGTCCTTTTACAGATATAGGCTATTTGAAACCTTTACGCACACACATAGTTCACTTATTTGTTTAAAACATTATTTTTAATCGATACACGTATTTGAGTAGATATTCTATTTTTAATTAAACAGCATATTTATATATATATATATTTTTACCAGCCTGATTATTTATGAGACATTTTGTGAGCAACATGATTCGAGCTTGTGACCTTTAACAACATAGATGACATCAATTGATCTGGTGCGTCTTAAACTACTCAGCCACGAATGATTTCACAGTCTAAACGAAGTCAAATCAAGCCTTATATATATATACAACTTTTAATTTCAGGTAAATAATCATCTCTGCTCTGAAATGTATCATAGTGTAAACAAACGTAAACAGATAATGTTACGGACAGTTTCGGAGATTAACGAAATGGAATTAACAGCGGACATATTTAATTTATTTTGCCGGTAGAAATATTGGGCGTGTATAATGATAATATACACGCTAAAAAGTCTTCCCCCTTCTACCGAGTGCCCATAGCTCAGAGGCAGAATCGCCGACTGACGCCAATTCGGTCGGGTTTCAATCCTGGGTTAAAATCGGATGTCTAACTGTACTGATGAGCTGTGATACAGCGAAACAGATCTGTCTGCGGATGACTATATATATATATATATGAATGTACTGTTTAATTAAAAACAGAATATCTACTCAAATAAGAGTATCGATTAAAAATAATGTTCAGACAAATAAATTAAATATGTCGGTTGTTAATTTCATTTCATTGATCTCCGGGAACTTTCCCAAATATATATATATATATATATATATATAACTTCAAACGTTATTGTAGTGGATGATCGTATTTGAAATACTCGACCCATTTTTATTTTAAATAGAGTATATTACGTCTCTTAGTCTGCGCATTCGAGAAATCTTAATAAAAATAGCATCCTTTGGGAGAAATCGAACTCACGTCACTGTTTGATGCGGTGTGCTTTACTACTCGGTCACAGAGAGCGTCATAAATCAGCAAGACTTTCCAGGAAAGTACCCTTCCGAATCCAAATATTTTTTCTCGAAAATCCCATATCCGCTCAGTTTTGAATGCAGAGCGTAACCAAAGTAATTTCTAAAGATTTAGTGGATTTACATTTTGGCTCGACATTTTTATTATAATAAAACAAAATAAAACAAAAATAAAAATGGGTCATCTCTTCCAAATTCGAGTATCCACCATAATTTGAATTAATAAAAATGTCGAATTAAAAATAAGTTGATTTATTCTTTAGAAAATGCACATTCACAGACAACACGTGATTTGTTTGCACCACGTGACGTGTCTATTGACAGAGTTTGTTTTACACCAAGTTACGCTGAAAGTGACACACGTGTTGTAAACAGAAAATTCACAGACGCTCTCGCGATATACGTTTCTAATTCAAATTTAAAAAATCACTTGTTTCTGATGAAGGACCGAGGGCAGTATGAAGTATAAAATACAATAATAAAAATAAACAACTACTGTCCAAAAATACATTTTTAAATTCAAACCTTTTTAATATTCTTTCCTATACATATTAAGACAGTATACGTGGATCATCACTATATATATATATATATATATATATATATATACTGTGATGCTCGTTAGTATATCAGCAATAGACCTGGTAAAGCGGAAACTATACTGTTAATCGGAGAAGAGGCCCTGGGCTGTGAGTGAGTGATTGAGCCATTTTAGCATAGATAAAAGCCTCTAACACTTTGCCAAAAATCGGTAGGATGCTGATAGGGCGATAATTAGAGGGGTCCGAGGGTTCTCCAGAGTTCTTAAATACAGAAACCACAGATGAGGACTTCCAGCAGGCCGAAAAGAAAGAAGCAGAGAGGCAGTAGTTGTAGAGTTTGGAGAGGACAGAGTAGAGTTCAGCAGCACATTTCTTCAGGACGATTGGGATTCCGTCACCTCCACTCACCTACTGGGAGTCAAGCTTTGAAATTATGTTAGAGACCAGAGAGGAGGACGTAATGTGAACGTCACTCAGTTGAGCCTCAGTTCTAGTTGGGAAGACGGTTATGGATACCTCAGACGAATCAAATGTTGAATTGGTGGAGAATCAGTGGGCAAAGCATTCGGCATTGTCCGCTGGAGATATGAGGAGCTCAAATTCATTGATATATAAGACCATACGTATAAAGGATTAATACAAATATTACTTTCTTTCTTTCTTTCTTTCTTTCTTTCTACTAGTATTCTATTAATATTCACTGCTCTTTAAGAGACCAATTTCTTTCTGGTAAGAAAAGAAAGAAAGAAGGAATAGAAAGAAAGAAGGAATAGAAAGAAAGAAACAAAGAAACAAAGAATTTCTTTTCTTACGATAAAGAAATTGGTCTATTAAAAAGTGGGGGATACTAATAGAAAGAAAGAAAGAAAGAAAGAACGAAATTGGTCACATAGAGTGGTGGATACTAATAGAAAGAAAGAAAGAAAGAAAGAAAGAAAGAAAGAAAGAAAGAAAGAAAGAAAGAATTTCTTTACTTATAATAAAGAAATTGGTCTCTTAAAGAGTGGGGGATACTAATAGAAAGAAAGAAAGAAAGAAAGAAAGAAAGAAAGAAAGAAAGAAAGGAAAGGAAGGAAAGAAATTGGTCACATAGAGTGGTGGATACTAATAGAAAGAAAGAAAGAAAGAAAGAAAGAAAGAAAGAAAGAAAGAAAGAAATCTTTGTATTAATCCCATATTTATGGTTTTATATTTATATTCAATATCAAAGATTGATCCTTTGTAAATATGAATGGTGCAGCCATAGAAATCGACACTATATGGATATTTTCCTCGTCTCCACATAAGTCAACAGTATATGATGACAGGTAGTTTCCCGCTTAAAGCGATGCCCGAGTGTGTCGCTGTGTAGTTTTATCCCGACTTGCAGGCTATTCAGAAAGAACGAATTTCTTATTCACTCCAGAACTTGAGTCTTGTGCCATACAGATTCGATTTGTTTTTTACGGCTTATTCAGATTGTAGGAGTTTATTTTCAGTACCCAATTTTCCCAAGTGGTCCCCCAGCTTAGTACCAAAAAGAGAGAGATTGATTAAATTTTTATCAACCTCTAGTGTGTTATTCAAAGCTGAAAATATTTCGCATTGTAGGAGGTTTCTTACATTACCCAATGTTCATAGCTGGTCCTCCATCTAAGTAAAAAGAGAGAGGGAAAGAGAGAGATTGAATATTTTTACGGCTTTTCAACCCCTTGGGTGTTATTTGAAATATTTCAGATTGTAGGTGGTTGCTTACATTTCCCAATGTTCACAGGAGGTCCTCCATCTAAGTACCAAAAGTAAGAGAGAGAGAGAGAGAGAGAGAGAGAGAGAGAGAGAGAGAGAGAGACTGATTAATTTTTTATGGCTTATCAACCCCTTGTGTGTTTTTTGAA